>CM033628.1:27121309-27179616 GCA_019453435.1 Rhinogobius similis | reverse complement strand
GACGCTCGCACATTCAGGAGGACGGAAGAGGCTGGAGGAAGTCAGAGCTTCGCCTGTTAGTGTTTCCTCCAGATTCACTGTTTGACAATTGAAGGCTGATGGAGCACTTCTTATCAAAGCCATTATTTCAGACGGAGCCAAGCGAGCATCATAGGAAAAAGCTCTCCAGAGCGTCCAGGCCAAAATGGGCCAAACACTTATGTCGGCTAGTACGGTCTGAGAAGAGCCGGTGCCAATTACAGCTGTAGGCGACTAAAGAGATTCTTGGTCAACTTAAGACTGTGCCCTGCGGATTGATTAATAAAAGAGGCTAATGAGGACATAGTTCTGCAAGCTATCAAAATTATCGGATCAGAGAAATACAAATCATACAATCTTCAAAAGTGACTCCCAAATCTCCAGCTAACTAACCCCATGGATTAACCTTTCTGCTGTTGTGCACATTAATCTAGCCAAATAAGGTGAATAGGAAACACCACTTTTCCAATAGGCTACGTTTCCTGGCGAATTACGTGTATTTTAAGCACAACTTATTCAAATCGAGTCTTAATTGAGGTTGTTGACATAGTGCTACCTCCAAAAAGTTAACAGATTGCTCAGATGTAAGGCAGGTGGCACTAGCATTGCAGTAGCATTTACCCGCAGCTGCCGTTAGCATTCTGGGATGTTTATACAAATTTGGGCCATTCATATTCTTCTCTATGTCTCTGTGTCTGTACAATATATATCTTAAAGTCTGCCTTTGCTCTTGTAGTTGTTGAACAGTGGCTTATGGTGCTACGGTTCTCCATTGAAATGAATGGACTGCCTCTCCCAAAGAGGTCCATTAGTGGCTGCTCCCTCAGATGCTGACACTTCCTCTAGTTTCCAAAAGGAGTACCAAAGTTCAGGCCTTCTTTGCATGATTCTTTTACCCATCCTTGCAAAGTTCACACTACACTTTGGGGAATTTACAGACTTTTTATCTTTCTTAAACTCTTACTTTAATTTTTACAAAAACAGAGCTCTCACAACAAACAGTGTTCGTTTAATTAGCTGTTATCAGAAAGGTTTTAGTTCTTATTTGACACATTTAGAAGCTCAACTTACTTTTCTTGTTGGAGAATACATGTTACACCAAAGATAACAAATTCTTCTTCACAAGTGAGTGTACACATTTTCTAGTTCCAACCTGGATAAAGGCTAGGGATTTGTCCAGGAAGACCATCTCAAAGCCATCAAATTGAAGTGCAAATTTGAAGAATAGTATTTTATTTCTCTTTATTTTGCCATGAAGAAAAGGGTTTGCTTTGAGACAACTGATCTAATAATAGTACCTTGTTGTCTTTTTGCCAAACAATTAAGTCGACTCGATGAATTGCTCAACAACCCTTTAGAATAAACCGCTAACTATTTCTAGGTTTATCCATCATCCAAACCAAACTTTTTTCGTAAACATATTCCTTCAAATTAGCAAAGGGTTAACTTTTGCATGTGTCGTTTTCTTCAACTTTTTAAAGTGTGTGATTTGATTTTCTCACACTTTGAAAGGGGCTATTGTCTCTGTCCGGTGTGTCTGAAATTGGATGGTGAGTCCTTTTGGGAGGCAGCGGAGGGGAAATGATTTGTATTCACCTGCCGTATCTCAATGGGGCCGAGGAGGGGCTGTGAGAGCTGGAGAAGGGTTACCGCCACATAGAGCCTCCTTTATGTAGTAACGGATTGGCCTGACATTCACACACATTGTACCATGGTGCGTCTATCCATCAATAAGCATTATACCTTACAGAATGAATGGCGGGGTTTTAAACAGATGTCTTCGGGGATGGCGCTGCCGTGACATAACAGGTGACACTGTGGAAGAAAAAAAGAGGCCACTACGAGTGACTTAGCTTTTTATCATTACAATAAAGTGACTTGTTTGTTACAAGTGACCAGTGCCAAGGATTTTATTGGAATTATTTCTTTTTTGTGGGTGTAATATTTTATGTAAAGTTGTCTTGTGTTCGTATTTACCAGTAATGCTGGTGTAGAGATGTGGAGGCGCTGACTGTACATAAATCGATAAAGAATCTTTATATAGCGTCATTACTAATCGTGGTTTGTTTATTTGTGAACAAATAAAGTACAGTTGGATATTGTCATGATACTCAAATTTCTGGAATAATAATAAAAAAAATATTATTTGAGCTGTACACTTTATTAGACAGGGCAGTGTAGCGTGCAAACCTGCACAGAGTGTGGCGTATGTGCTGCTGCTTTGACCCCTCAACAACCGGCCCACACACATTACTCACATCTCAAAACTGATTTTGATACAAAGGAAAATGCTGCTCGATACTGATTTTGATGACTCAACAATGGTAATGAACACTAGCTCATATCCAATAAAAGGGCTTTAGTTTCCAAAGGTGGTGGTATAGTTCTGCTGTAGATCATGACCCTTTCAAAACTTCAGGAAAAGTCTGATTCTGTCGTAGTATTGCTAATTATTTTCAATATCCATAAATGTTCAAGTAATTATCTAGTTTGCAGTGTTGGGTATAATTAAGTTACTAATATGTAGTTACTATAATGTAAGTACAATTTTAACTAACTTAGTTGCGAAACAAGTTACTTTGAAAATACTTAATTAAATTACACAGTCACTAACAAAATACTCCGTTATTTTCAACACCAACAACAATGTTTAGAAAGAGAATGCAGCTTCCTTCTGCAGGAAGGAAACAGTCTAAACAAAAAAATGTTCTTAAAGTGAAAACCCACAGACATGACTTCTGCTGTCAGTAACACCTCTGTTACCCATTTCTATTGTTTGTGTTATTCCTTTCGAGACCACTTCAGTTACTTATTTGTTTGTCTTATCTGTTTAATTGTCATGAGTAAAACGTAAAAAGCAAGTAAGTCTAAAGTAACGTAACTTAATTACTTTCCTGCGGCCGTAACAGTTTAACTAATTACATTTTAAAAATTAATTAGTCATTTGTAACTAATTACTTTTTCCAAGTAACTTTCCTAATCTCGCTAGTTTAAGTATTGGTTAATGTGAAACTTTCTACATCACAAATGTTTGTTTATTTATTTATTTATTTTTAGTCGATGGACAGTGCATGTTAATGAACATACATGATATACATGCTGTAAACACACCAGATTGTAGCCATGGGCTAATTTCCATCTGTTGTCCCGCATTCACTCTCATTCATTCACACACAGACAGACAAGGACAGACAACCATTCACTCTCACATTCATACTCTACTGGGCAATTTAGGAGTTGTCAATTAACCTGCACAGTCATGTCTTTGACGGTGGGAGGAAGCCGGAGAACCGAGAGAACCCACGTAACACAGGGAGGACATGCAGATCCACCCAGAGAGATCGTGTGATGTTGGTCTGGTCCGGGATTGAACTCCTCGATCTCCTTATTGGGAGGCAGAAGCTCTAACCGCTCTGCCACCGTGCACAGAAATTCAACCACCACGTGGTTGAATTCTGTTTTCTTTTAGTTGTCTGTGTGTACACTTAAACTTGACTTGACTTGACTCAGAATAAGAGGCTGAGTTAAATCTGAACAGCAGTATCTCCTTATTTTTCTGTCTGGCACGTCTGAAGTAATAAATGGATGTCTTTATGCCATATGTGAACACTCTTCTCACAAACAGGCAACATATGCCTTGTGCATCCTGTCCCCATGCACTCTTGCAAATTAATCACCTCTTCCATTTAGCTTTTTCTCGACGTTTTCTCCCTTCTTTTGGCACAGCAGGGCATTCTTCAACCACATCCACAAAAGAGACAAAGATGGAGCTTGGACAGGCCATAATGAGCGCCTCCTCTTACAGTGCTGGATATAGGGGCGGCCGCGCTGGGGAAGCCTGGGGAGACAATGCCGGGATTGGAGGGTCTAGAGCCCTCCTCCTAAAGCGCTCTTTGATTGAGGGTCCCGGCTCACGCTCCGGTCTGGTACAGCTCTGATTGGGGCGTTCAGTGGGAGCTGCGAGTTTGACCTTTCACATTCGCAGGTGGGTTGGAGTGGGCTTTTGTTTCCGTGGATATAAAGGTGATGCTCAATAACAAACCAGAGATTCACCTGCCCACTTTCTCATAGCGGAGTGCAGATTGTTCCAGTGTCGACCTTTTGTTTATCGGATGTGCGGGCTAGATTTTGCTGGACTATATGACACAAAGCACTGATAGCACTAAATGACTCTGAATGTCTCTGGCTGCGTGCCTGCCTGCCACATCAGCACAGTTGAAACGGTAGCAAATGCACGAGGCCATTTACTGGAACATACAAGGGCGTTTCTAGAAAGTGCTGGTTGGATTTGTTGTTGACTTGTGGCAATGTGTGATATTACTCCTACAGTGAAACCAACGGATGATAAAAGCCAGAAGAAAGCCTTTTTAATAAGATAAAATTAGTGTGGTGTGTTGTATTTTAGCAAGATGATTTGAAGTGAAAGTAGTTTTTGAAAGTTTTGGGAAATATTAATAACAGACCAAGGAAGAGATTTATATATACGTTTTAGATAGAGATGTAACAGTAATCGAAATATTGTGACATTGTATCATCAAAATCTCACAGTAATGTTGTGGCCTGTCACTATATATTGAATTACAAGGTTCTCTGCTTTAATGCATGCATTGATTTGTTTCAGCAGCAGCAGCTAATAATTCAGACAGAACAAACCACGACTATTCAACTTAAGGTGAAAGGATTGGATCCGGCCCATAATCCATTCCAAATATTAACAAATATAATGTTTCTTTGTTACAGGGGAATTCTGTGTTATTTTAGACCTAGTTTGGTCTTGGTTTAGTCCTTGTTTTTAGTGCTTTAGGCCTGTTTTGATTCCCGGTTCAGACTTGGTTCTTATCTTCTTGTCCTAGTTTAATTCTGGTTCAGTGCCAATTTTGCCGAGCAACATAATGTTAGTGAAGCATTGTGTATTTTATTTTTCCACAAAAATCTAATATAGCAGTAGTTATTTTATCCCTGTTGAAACAGATTTAGATCTTTTGTTGAAGTGATGGTGTATTGTGCACCTATCCCGGCCTCAGACCATGGACCTCTGAAAAATCTGGCCCTCAGGAAAATGAAGTTGAATAGCTCTGACATAGACCGTGATCCTTTGCTCCATTTCAGCGCCGACAACATGAAGAATTAAGTATTATAAAGCTTTTTTTATATCTTAATTCTTTGGAATATGACAGCAATGATTCACACCAAAGGCTGGTCAAGGCATTCTAAAAGGAAAAAGTGTAATTTCTACAATTCTATCAGCCTCGTCACAATATATAAATAAATATTGAACCATGAGATGAAAATTGTGATAATAATGTATCATGAGATTTGCATATGGTTACATCGCTAGTTTTAGCATGTAACATATGCCAGTTTTGACCAAGAAGTGTGTTTAGTTTAGATTATTTTGAACTTGGATATCCAGTGTTGACTTATTGAAAGTATGGAAGCATTTGTCTCCAAACAAGATGACCCCCGATTCCATGTTTCCAGTGCTGTTTCTCCATTGTACAAAACGTGTTCTACATTCACAACTACTTTTAAATGTACGCATCCCGTTCAGCACCACCTGTTTTTTTACGTGATGCGATGCAGAACAAACCTTCGCCTTCCCCTCCACCTGCTTCACACTGACGTTTATTGTTGCGCATTAATCTCAAAGTCGACTCCACATACAGGCCCCATCTTGAGAGAACCTCCGTGCGCCGAATGAGCCATCCGGTACGGACACGGACGCAAACTGAGAGCCTAATCATAGCTCTATTGTGGAGCCCCGGAGGATGCTGGGAGGTTTCGGGGCAGAGCAGATGTCGGGCGTACAGTCTCTAAGAGGTTACTCATGAGATGACAAATGGGCCCGGCCGTCTTTGCCCTTTTTCATTTGTCTGCGTTTGACGAAAGGGTTGACATTTTTGGTCCGGATTGAAACTCCAGTGCGCCGGGGCATCGCCATGGTTACGCGGCGCTCTTTGTGTGACGCTCTCGAGAGGTGTGCTTGTACTCCTATATATAGCCACATGCAAGTTCAAGTACCATCCTCCGTGTTTACGCCTGAATGTTTTCATCTTTTCTCACAGGTTTTAGGTGGAATACAAAATAGCCGGTTGTGATGTTGCGCGCCCAGGATTTTAAGAGTCCTTTAGTTATTCAGGAAACCATGTATTTTTCTGCTCTCCTGCGCTCGGCCTTGATAATGAACCTCCGCTCAGCATATGAATAGTCCGGGCCATAACACTCTCCAAGCCCATTTTCTCTGTGACCCGGGGACCTCGCAAACAATATGCAAATGTGGAGAAAGCAACTGTGTAATATACGTCCATTGACTTTCCCGGGGAGATTGGAGACTTTCCCTCAGCGCGCCAAGGGATCGGCTTAGCTAAAGTAAAGGTCAAGTTCAACTCTGCAGTCACTCATTACACCCTTCACACGAGCCCGTTTTAATTAATACCTCAAACAAGGTCCCTGCCTATTCTTCATTATTGAGTTTATGTCAGATGGGTGTAGAAAAGGCAACCTTAAAGTCCGATATCAGCTTTATTCTCAAGTCGTTATTGATTCGTTTTTTCAGTTTTAGATTTTTAAAACAAAACATAAAACATGCCAGAGAGATAAAACGCAACAGATAATAATAGCACAAGACCGCCAAAGGGGAAAAAGGAAAAGCTCATGGCTAGAGATGCTAAAAGATCGATAGTTGTTGTCTGTTTTCTCCACTAACATGAAATCCAAGTTAAATAAACCATGTAAGATTAATATTAGTTCATAAATACGGCAGTGACGCTCAGGTTTGCTCCGTCTTCGAGATAAATCCACTAATTTGATGCTGTCAGTGAACTTGTTTTGCACTGCGTCGCTTTTACATGAGGTTTCTAGTGCGAATGCCCTCTGGTGGCACAAAAGTGTGTTACAAGATTGTAAATAAGGCAAAAAATGAAACAAGCCAGTTAACCGGGCAAGACGTCTTCAGTCGGTTAAGCGTTTAGTCACGGTTAGTCGGTTAATCAGTTAAGCATGAGCATCCCTACTTGTGGAATACATTGTCAAGCACTGAAGCCTCATTTAGTCCAAAGTACATTTTGAAATTTAGTCCAATTATCATTTTATTCTATTCTTTAATCCATTTTACAACTGTCTGTTTGTGTCCACTCCTAGATTTTTGGTTCTGTTTGTCATCCTTTTCTTGGTGATGGCCTTCTTTCCTGCTGCCAGAAGTACCAGACCAAAAGGTATCCATATATTGTGTCATGGCAGGAGTTTTGAGGCCCAAATACAAAATTCTGAAATCAAGTGGGATGACAGTATCGTGCTTTGTTTATCTCAGTTGGACAATCCCAAAACACATGGTAATGGTGGACCACAGTTTCTCCAACAGTTTATATTTCCCTGTAAATAGTGGGCACAGAAGTTTGCCACGTACACATTTATTTTATTCAGAAAGCAGTGACAAGTGTAATTTTATTTCACTTCATAAACTAGCTGTCATATTCCAATCTGCAAGTGAAATGACATCTAAAGAAAGGAAACATTTGAGGGATCTAAAATATAAATGTAGCTCGCTTTATTACACGGCTCTCAACTCAATCTTTATTTAACTGCTGCTGAAGATGAGATGAAAGAGTCCTTGCTTCTGATTCAGGTTGACGATGAGGGGCTTTCCTCTTGAGGCCGCCGTCGTGTCTGTCAGTGCCGTGTGCATGCTAAAGAGCTGGCCCTTCACTCGTTACCCTCGGAGCACAGGAGACAGACAAATCCCACACTCCTTTGGCCCACATCTGAAGCCAAGTCAATGCCGATGTACGCTGCCCTGTCAAAGAGGAGGAGCTTACAAATTGGAGGACATGTTGCATTAGTAGCAGATGTCAATTAGCATTAGAGGTGTGGAACGAAACTGTGTGAGAAGTGCTGCCGTGGCAAATAGTTTCATACCACGTTCAAAATAAGTTAACTGTGAAAAATATGAATAAACAGCATAATAATGTGACACTACTTCAACATTTTCAACATAAAAACAATAACGATAAAAGATAATGATGGTTAATGTTTTTTAATGTGTGAAGACATTATAAACGTAGGCACTGTTTATAACAAACACATACATTAATAAATTACTCATTACTTTTTAAAATGTATATACACACTTTGGGATTACTTTATTTGTAATTTTGCGTAAATGAATAACGTGTTTTTATGTTTTATCAGTGACAAAGTTGAAAAAGGATTAGAAAAGTGTTAGAAAAAGGGCAAAAGGGTTCAAAAGGCATAACAGAACATTCAACCTGCTCTTTGTTTAGGCTTTTTAGGAAGTATTTCAAAATAATGCTTTACAGTACTGTTACTGAAATTGTAATTTAAGCACAGTAACAGAGTATTAGTAACATTAGTAATTAGTTACACCCAACTCTGTGTGTTTATGCATGCTTGAGAATTTCAGGCCTTTCGCAGGCATTACATTAAAGGCACTGTACCGGATTTTTATCTTAAAAACGTGAAAAACAGACTTACGCATTCCGAGCGCCCTAATATTCACCTTGATGCATTTGTAAACACTTTTCACAAGTCTCTGCTCAGAGCAAGGTTTGTTGTCACTAACAA
The DNA here is from genome assembly GCA_019453435.1 of Rhinogobius similis. NCBI lineage: Eukaryota > Metazoa > Chordata > Actinopteri > Gobiiformes > Gobiidae > Rhinogobius > Rhinogobius similis. The sequence continues at coordinate 27,171,018 of CM033628.1, read as the reverse complement.
CAACTAGCGTGCTAAGCGCACACTTCCTGCTTCGCAGAGAATACAACGCTGTATAATTAGATGCTGAGCAATCGCAATAGAATCATTTGCACCTGAATAGATGCTTTTACAATATATCTGTACAGGGGAAACCGATTTTATTTTTATTACATGAAAGTGTTTCAGCCACTTTTGAATACAGACACTCATTAGTTTCTTGTTATTGTTAGGATACCTATTGGCTTTACCCATGGGGCCGGCTAATCTTACCTTAAATTCAAGTGTTTCTAAATCCATGCAGTCATTGATTGATTTTTTTCTTTTTTGTGGGTTCTTGATATCACAAATGGCTCGTAAACAGGAAACAACCTTCCAAATCTCTGTGGACAAACATTTGGTGCACACTGCATCAGAAAAGCTGCCAGTTCATTGTGTGGCATTATACAGTGAACATAAAAGACAATGACGAGGTTTTTTTGGGCTGCCTCGTCTCCCTGAACAACACAGCCCTGATTCATATGTTAACCACCCCAATTATTTGCATACGCCCAATTATAAAAGCTAATGAGCAGATTACGGGAAACGCCTGCTGCTGACGCCGGCTGCAGCATTTCTATTGTGATTCGGGGAGGCCATTGAGGGGCCAGTGAAAGAACAGATTCATCACATACAGTCTTCTCTACGCCGGGATTCTTTGGACAAAATTTGCAAAGAATGTCGAACAAGTGTAAAAGTTCATTCTGTAAGTGTTTTAAAGACTGCTCAAAAGCCACAGCATTTCTAGGAACACAATAAAACCAGCAACGGGCTTAATATTTTCAGTAACAAGATTCAAATGTCTTTTTCCGAACCTCAAAAGAACACACTGAAACGAGGCACAGTTTGCAGTATCATTACAACTATAAAGCTTTTCAACGCTGTTCTTTTAGTCTCTTAACAGAGTCTCCAGAGAAATGACACTTATACAGCATCCGTTTGCTCTTGACTACCTTCCTGCTGCACATACTTTTTTTCCCTGTAGCCTCATTGTGACCCACGTGTGAAGATCCTGCTGCTCTATTAAGGCTGTGAATCCTCTGATTGAATCAACTATCAATAGCTCGCTTAATTAGGAGGCTTTGAATGGGAGATATCGAAACTGTACAGCGCGGGTGCAGGCAGTTCTTCAGTCAGTAAGTCGACATCTATGACATTATCTGTGAATTTCAGATTACGTTCGTCAATCGGTTTCGAAGAAATTCTGAGCGCACATTTCAAAACACGCTTTCATTTAAAGTGCGCATGGCAGGTTTTCATGTTTTGCGTTGGAGGGACTGAACCCGTGGTAAGCATTTATCATAGTTTTACATCGATAAAGTTTCAGTTGGCAAGAAAATTAAAGAAATAAAATTGGAAGATGTTGCGCTGAGTTCAAAAACAGAATCCCTCTTCCTACGACCTCAAAAAGTGACATTTCATTGACGATGCAGGAATAATTTTCACACGAAAGCTTTAAACCAAAATAAAGGCGTTATTCTGTATTACTTTTTGTTAGACCATAACTACTGTGTGATTTATATGGATTTTGGCCCTTGTTTACAATGCGGTTGCTAGGTAACAATTATAGAATGAGCTTTACCTATGTACTTACACACCAACCAGAAAGTAACATTATAAACTTCTCCAAAATGATCAAACTGGGGAATTCTAGGCACACGTTTTTGTAAAATCTTAAATATAATCAAATGAAACGTGCCATCTAACCTGTCACTTTAAACGATATAACCTTGAGTAAAAGTAGTACTGACCTTGACTTAAGCGTAGTAGGTTTGTAGCGATGATGACTGTAGTATTTATATTTTGCAGTTGTGGGAGTCATAGCCGTAACAACAGATGTGGAAGTTCAGTCAAAGGCTCAGGCAGTTGTTACTAAAGTAGTGCATGTAATATTGGACGCACTAATGGCATGTACTTTTGTTTGGGGTAAGTAGTAATTGTTGAAGTAGTAAGGGTTGTCAAAAATATAAAAAAGCAGATCCAAAACAAATCCATACTAAAACTTCAATTGAAACTAGATATTAACTTAAGAAAGTACTGATACTAATTTAGTTGTTCTGTATTTGTTTTTTTGAAATTGCTGTTGGTGTTCTGCTGCTGCAAAAACCATACTGACCTTCAGGGGATGATAAAGACAACCTTCAACTTTCAATCTAAAAACAACAACAAACTGGACAAATGTGACCTTTCTTGAACTTTGTTTTTTGCTTTGTCAAAACTTGTATAAAACCACATGGTAACATAAAGAAAGTACTGTTATTTTTCCCATTGAAAATACAAATTTTGGTATTAATGATCAAGTCTTTTCCTGATCAAAGTCAAGTTTCAACACCGTCAAGACTATTTCTCAGAAAGAGTCCACATTTTGAACACCATCCACATCCTCCTTGTCTCTTTACAGACTGCTGTTCATTCCCACTGCCTGGTGCCCCTGTCAGCTCCATCTGTGCTCAGACTTGTCCCGACCCTCACGCTCTTTTTAAGCCCCTGTTTTTGAACACGTTTTCGCCTCGATGTGGGGCTCGCTGCATGTGTACCTCGGTGACATGTGCACAAAACCAATTAGTTTTGGGATTTTGAAGTAGCTGACCACGGGAAACGACAAAGGAGGAATAGAAGAGGCCGACTCGGTGAGCGGCCGGACACCTCAATGCGGCTGCCACACAAAGAAGAGAGCGTTTTCTTGGTGGAGAAAATGAATTGCGTGAAGGGTAACTCCTGACTCAAGGTGGTCCTGTAGACAGTAATTACCATTTATATTCATTTATTAATTTAACTGGTTTAGCAGAAATACCAGATGTTTTTGTGCTCTTATTGGTTTATTATTAGTTTTGTTGCATGATGTCGCTGGATTGGACTTTGGTGCATGCAAATAATTCTCCACCATTGTAACTATCATAAATGCAACCACTTGGAAGTCATAAGAATATGTGTCATGATTAGTTTAAATATTTATTGTGAGGTTATTGGACCTCAAAATCTATTTACCCCACGTCTACACGATGAACCATGTTTCTGTGACACATGGATAAAGCTAAGCAACTTCTGGTAATCAGCTTTTTCGGATTGAACTTCTTTGCAGTGTTTGAATGTCTTTTTATGAAGCGCGTTGGGTTGGGATAATGTTAGACGCATTATGCACTGGAAATATAATGTCGTCGGTCTTGACGTGTGTGCAGTGCGTCGATGATGATAGCATGCGCTAGCCTCGTTTTGCCAGGTCTGTCGCTTCAACAAATAAAGTTATTATCCCTGGAAATATAGATGGTTTATCACGAGATCAAGTCAGTTTGATGATATTTTTAAAACTTATTTGTTTTCCCCTGAGTCTGCTTTCTCTTTTATCCACTCACTTTGTGCTGAAGCCTTCCATGAGCCCAAAGCAAGCCAGAGTACCACTCAGTGTCCCCCTCTGACCCCTTAAACAGAACAGACCAGTACAGTTCACTTTTGGCAGTGGAGACACTTTGGCACCGGCCCAATCCGCTTCAAAGTGAGCCAGTCGAAATGTGGCTTTAAATTGTAGTTGTTTTTAAAAAAGTAAAAAGCCGAAGAAATGAAGTCTACAAAGTATTATCACTTGATCTAGATTTTCATGGCACGAACTACAAAGCGTTACCAAAGCGCAGTCTCCAACGTTTTGAACAGTGGGATCCACTGATGTCATTTACGGAAAGAACAGGCTTGTCGGATGTGTCTCCCCTCGACCTGTCAGTTGTTAAGGAGCGCCCTTCTCTTCCTGCAGATTGTATCATTCATTCGTCTGACACATTTTGGCACCGCTGACTCCAAACACAAACTTGTCTTTATCTTGGCCTCAGCAGTCTCTGGTCGTGAGCGTTATTGACTCTGGCTTTTTCTGTACGCTCAGCACAACATCCACAGAAGGTTATACAATACGGACGGATGTATTCTGATTATATGTATCCAGCAATAACTAGATATACAGTCAACACCAGGGATTTTTTGTCTTATTTCTCAAAAAATCCAATTCTGTTTCACCATTTTGTCCAGCCATTTCTAGGCAGAGCAGTTCCACTAACTTCAAATCCACATTATTTGACATCTGGGCAACGTATTAATCATTTTGTTCTGAACTCTACATTTTAATGACTGTTTGGCAGAAGCTCTAGTTGCGTTTCCTTCTCTTAAGAGCCCCACTTGAGTCTGCACTGAGGCCCTTATGTCACAGGCTGCAGGAGGTTGGCCTTGCATCAATGCTGCTTGGCGGGATAACTATAACACACATGCTAACACAGACGCACACACAATGGCACACAAATGGACTGACCGGCCAGAGCTGGGCTGCAACACCTCATTACACTGGGAAATGAATCCTGGGTGAAGTCTCGGCTCCTCTCCAGATCACAATCTCCGTATTTTTCTCCGGGAGTCACCATAAAATTTATACAGAAACTATTTTCTCACTCGCTTGCACCATTTTTTTTCTTCTGTCATTAGCCTTTACTGTGCTATGGCAGGTTGGACTTTATTATGATTGGGCCATTTTGCCATTTTATTATAATTGGGCTGGCAGAAAGATGTTCTATCCCAGCCTTGTTACAATCTGGGATTGTTTGACATTTGACATATGCAGTAGATTTCCTTCTCCATTATGTCAGAGGGGCTGGGATACAGTAACCTGTTTTATTCTATCCTTTTTTATTTCTTCAGTAAAGCACAATAAAAGTGAACTCAACTGAAGCGCTATTAAACCATCTTTCTCAGTCATTTTCCGCAGATAGTACAATGATTGATGATGATCTTGTAGGGCTGCAAGATGCAACAAAATTAAATCGAAATCACACTTGGAGTGGTTGCAATTCATCCTTATAAGTACAAAAATCACCTAACCTTGTAATTAAAACTTCTAAAAAATCCTTGGATTAGTTTAAAGTAGGACTGCACAATTGATCAAAAATTCACTTGAGATCGCAATTTTAATGGACACATTTAGCAAATTGCGTTATCCCGCAACAACGTTTTTGAAGTGCAACGATTTCTTCCACAAATCAACTAAATGTTCCGTTTTATTCTGGGAAAAAACTGCTAAACCTGTAGTATAATAGGATCCATTGTTAAAACATGCAACAAAAATGCAACATAGGTGAGAAAAATGAGTCTAAAAGCACAAAAAACATGACTGAAAGCAGCAAAATTGCGACTGAAAGTGACACAAATACAACTATAAGTGACAAAAACGATACTTTGTGAAAAAAATCCCTATTACTAGCGATAAAAATGTGATAAAAATGTGACAAAATGTTCGTATTTCAGTCTTTTTAAAATCTTTTTGTCTTTTTGTCAATTCACCTGTTTGTGTTTAAAATGTGAACTCTTGCAAATCTAACCGCAATTGCAATTCTGGTCAGAAAAATTGCAATTTAATATTTTTCCCAAATCATGCAGCTCTTAAAGTTCAGATGTCTGTCTCTCTCGGATGTTAAAAGCTCCTGGACGTGTTTAAAATGTTGCGCTCTGAACAGAATCCAACTATTAACACATAAACCGCAAATCTGATTGCAATGCTTGTCAGAAAAATTGCAACTAGATATATTTCGCCTTAATCTCACTGCCCTAATTCCTTGCTCCGTTGATTCAAGGTCACATCACCGGTTTCATTCATGCATTGTAAACGTCTAACATTTATCAAGTCGCCGTTAAGCGCTCGTTGTCAGTTCGAAGCTCCGTATGGTTCCTGCGCCTTCGCCTGCAGCCTGCAAATGAGCTTGATCAAATTGCCCCCATGGATCTTCCCCTGTCAGATCCCAGGCCAGCGCTGCCGGATGGTGCATACAGCAGAGTGATTGGCTGCTCCGGGCTTTTAATGCAGGCCTTTTCTCCCCAGAGAGGTGCACTGGGCCCTGGTCCGCTCTGCTCCGGGCCCCTATTGAATCATGACTGTAGGGCTGCTGTAACAAATCAGTGTGTGCCCCCACAGGACGTCCCAGCCAGCCCTGTCTGCGGCGCCTCTGTAGCCTCTGGTCCGGACTCCCAAAGGTCTCATCTACAGGCCAGACCTACCCACAGCCGCAGGCACGAACTCACGGAACAATAGAAAGATACAGAAACACATTGTCAGGTCATTTGCATTCGTTATTTTCATTAACATTGCGCGTTTGATAATTATGCAACACGATTCTAGAATAGATTATGTTGTGATGGGTTAATTTTGTACCCAGCGGAGTCTTTCGGGTAGAGAAATTCTCTTAAATCTAGGGCTGTGGTGGACTAAAGCAACTCTTGGTCGACGAAAGACATTCCCGTTGCATCGATCAATCGACTAAAAAGTGGCGTTGCGACGGCAGTAGCTTTAAAAATGATTTGGATCTTGTGCAAAAATAGCATTGATTAGTCAACTATCAGCAAAAAACTCTCAAAACTATAAGGTATACACAATGGAATTACCGTAATGAAAGAAAGAAAAAAGTTTTAGATTGAAAACTAAACTAAACGGCATTTTTAATGGTAAAAAGCCCAAGTAAACTCCAGATTTACTCTCTAAACTTTCTCTTCTCTCTTGTGGTCCATATAAGTCTTTCATACCAATAAAATAATTTGCCGATTTATAAAAATATATGTGGACCAATGCCATCGACTGATTAATCGACTAAGTTACTAAAGTGACTACTAATATTTACTTAAATTCTCTAAAATTGTCTATTTTGGCTTTGTCCATGTTTAGTTTTACTTTCAAAGAAATGCTGGTGAAAAAAAATATTTGATGCTGCTCCATACGTTGTGTTATTCACTCAAAAAAAAAAAAGTCCTTAGAATAGATATGTATGTAAATATGTTTTGTTCATGTTTAGTATGTTTTGTTTTTGGCTTCATTTAGTCTTTCATCTCTGTTTTACATCTATCTGTGTCAGTTGTGAAGGAGGTTTAATTTGATTATCTAATGCCCCAAAAGGAAATCCCTACCTAATTAACAGCTAATCAGCGTCCCATTAGCCTGTCATCAGTCAGTTTGAGCCCACAAATAGTCACCTAACCTGAACTCAAAACATGCGCAGTGAGCAGGGCACTCTAAAAAGCAACATCCACTACAGAAAATAACACGAAATCACTGCGGCGTTATTAAAACCTATCGGTCAAACTGATTAATTTAGGAGTGACTTTTAATGCTTTCTGCCCTTGTGGCTCGGTGAACAGATTGATTTGGACTTAACAGTGTCTGAGCCATGGCAGTGATTAGCCGAGCAAAACGAGTCCGTGTGGGATGCGTCGGCCTCATCGGAGTGCTCTAGATCAAAAAAGATGGCTTCTAGCAAACTGCAGCGCGCAGCAACCGACATCGATCCGAGGGAGCGGCCCTGCGCCCCTCTCACACGCTCGCGCCTGCCCTCTCGTTATGATCGATGGGTCGGGTGACGCGACATGTCGGTCAGCCGTAACGTTAACGCGTCCCCCTGTCCCATCTCCACAGGTGTGCACGCGTGACCGAGGAGAGGCGGGGCTTCGCTGCGTTCGGGACGGCACCGTTGAGTCACACACTGATGATGGAGGAGAGGAGGATGGTCACCGCGCTGCTGCTGCTCGTCCTGGGATGCCTCACCGCCGCACTGGACGTCCCGCTTGACCGTAAGGAGACAAGTCGTTACACAACACAAAAGCAACAAGTGAAAATGTGTTTGCGAGAATGTGATCCGGACATTGCAAGTAGAAAATGTATCTGATATTCCATGCCTTTAAAGGTGCACTATGTAACTTTAGTGGCATCTGCATCGTCATTGGGATTTTATTACTTCCTGGGTTGTCTATCTTGCATTTATTCAATTAGATAAGGCAATACAGGTTTATTTGTGGAGCAGAATTTGTGCACAAAGTAATTCAAAGTTGGCCTGTCACAATAACAAAATTTGAAGCACGATATACAGCATTACAACAACTTGCAACCATTACTACAACTTTATACCACTGACACAATAACCTTAAAGCAGGAAATCCCAGTGAACCCTTTTTCAAGAACAATATCGTGAAGAAAACATGAGCTGGAATAAATAAATAGCACAATAGAACCCACTAAAGCTTAGTTAAGAGTCTATATTGAGTCATTGAAGTTACTTATTAGCATCTCTACAGCTCAAAAGACAACATTTTTACACAAATACAAAAAAATCTGCTTCCACGATAAATATTAAGCCCCAATAATATTGTTTCAGCTTTCATATTTTGAATGATATGTCAATATAGTAATTATCATGATGGGCCTAATTCAAAGTGCTTTACATAACAGGAAAATATGTATCAAAATCAACAAAAATCAAGCAAAATCAAACATACAAACAGTTATAATCATTATAATAACTACACAAAGTACATTGCACAAAGTACATTGCATAATACAGTAATTGCAGGTGTTTCTTATTGCCAAAAATATACCCTGGATTCTTACCGTGAGTAGCTTTGATCTTATGCTGTCATAATCGTTGTCTCCATGGAGCTGGATAAGCTTAATGCCATAATGTGGAACATTCCAAACAAAGCAAAAAACAGGTCTTACCAGATGAAAAGTTACATAGTGCACCTTAAATAGGATCAAAACACAGCTAAGTCGTTGCCAACTTCTCTAATTCAACATTGTGACTTGCTATTATTATTCAATGAAAGTTTCAAACGTATAATTGTCTTTACAACTGTTTTACAATAACTGCACAACGTTCTATGATGTCGTAGAAGCAGCTTTTCTAAAACTACTTCTATATTTCTGTCACGTTTTCTGTCACTGTTTGTTGTTGCTCTTTCTCGGGACAAACACTACAGTTCTTCAAGGATGTAAGTGCCAAATTGCAGTGAAGCTAAGAGATACTTTGAGCTTTCTCTGTTTGTATTTTCAGAGTGTCGTGTTTTAAAATGTGTGTGTTTTTGCAGTGATAGACCCGGCATGCTGTGTAATTTCTTTATTTGCTTGTTTTTTTTGTTTGAATGCCTTTGCCGTGCTGCGGGAGGCTGTTTTCCATACAGCAATAATACAAACAGCACGGAGTCCTGATATAATTTGTTTTGTCAAGGTCCATTAGTTATCTTCCCCGCTCTGAAAGGAATCCATTATAGTCCGCGGATCGTTACAGTGAAGTCAGACGTACCTGCTGCATGTTTGGAGAGATTTTTGTTGTGGCTGCTGTCCGCCGTGATGCAGAGTCCTGAGTTTGCATGCTGTTAGTGACGGCCGCCGCTTGTGTGGTCAATACGCCATACCAAAAGGCCTTAGTTATGCATTACGCCTGTGATTGAATCTCTCCCTGTTTTTGATCGCCCTCAGTGTCGCAGCCGCCGACCATAACTCACCAATCCCCCAAGGATTACATCATCGACCCGCGAGAGAACATTATAATCCACTGTGAGGCCAAAGGAAAACCGCATCCCAGGTACAGGCCAATACACTCACTTTGTTTATGGTTGTGTCACTGTGAAAACAACAGCCTTGGCACTCGTATATGCAGCAGGATATAGCTTTTAGATGCTGATATATATTGTAATATGAGCTTTTATACAGTGTATTACAAAGGCTTTACTTTGACGTTCCACCAAATACGCATCTCACACACAAACTCATACTGTTTTCTGGCATCTTTCAATCAGTATTACGATCTACAGCCATTAACTTCAGCACCACTGGTAAATGCTAGACTAGAACCACTTTGAAAAGCTTTGGATTAAAAAAGAAACACTTTGACTTGAACAATTTTCTTTTTTGCTTTTAACTCCCAAAAGAAAAACGTCACTTGCTCCTCGACACGCCCAGCGTATTAACAGTGTCAAGATGAAGACGTGCTATTAGTTTCAATACATTTCAATCTCAAATCTCCTTCAGCTTCTCCTGGACGAGAGACGGGACCCACTTTGACATCGACCAGTTGTCAAACGTGAACATGAAGCCGCGCTCTGGGACGCTGGTGGTGGACATCAGTCATGAAAAGGCGGAACACTACGAGGGCACGTACCAATGCACAGCACACAACGACCACGGCACGGCTGTATCCCACAACATAGTGGTGCGACAGTCCAGTAAGTAGACTTGACTATGTTGTACTAAAGCTGTGTTGCTGTATTGTTACTGTATACTGTAAAAACAAATCATACTTTTTTAAATTTCTTAATTTGAATTAAGAATAGTGATTTTGATAGGAGTCATTGACCTCTGAAGGAAAGGAATTGCTAATGGAACAAGTTTATTCCACTTACTAAAGTTGAACTAAGTAACAACTGTACCTTATTAAATGTCTTAGTGAGTCCATGTGGTGGTTTCAAATTTATTTTCGGGCTGTTTGAAGCCTCCGCTGTCTCCTTCTGCTGTCTTTGTCTTTCGCCGAAAACCAGCCTTGCAACTTTCCTGATGTTGACCTGAAGAAAACTGTCCTGAAAAACTCTGGCTCTCTTTTTTTATATTTGGCAGCATTACATGTTTTTGTATGTGATTGTACTCCCTTAATTCAATAAAAAGGAAGAAGAAAAAAGAAAAAAAGAAAATAAAAGCTTTTGGCATCTTTTGACTAGCAGTGTATTTTCACAAGAAACCTGCAGGTGGAGCTCTGTCGCTGAAGTTACTTAGTTCTGCTTTAACTGCCTAGTCAATGGACTGGTCAACATATTAGATTCATAGTTAGTTTGAAATTGTAGATAGATTTGCACTGTATGGCAATCTTTAAAGTGAATGACTATCCATTTTTTGTTGTTGTTGGACCTATCACAAATGCATTTCTCATTCTTCTCCTTTCGCCTCATTACTTCTGTCATCTCTCCTATCCATTAGTGTCCCATATATTATATAAAATGATGGTACTCTTTTTTACACTAAAAAGCTTGTATTTTCATGTCACTACAGGATCCCCCTTGTGGTCAAAGGAGAAAATCAAGCCAATCGTGGTTCAGGAAGGAGTGCCTTTGGTGTTGCCATGTCGACCCCCGGCTGGTTTGCCTCCACCCATCATTTTCTGGATGGACAACAGTAAGACGTTTAAAATCTCCCTCTTTTTTGAAGAAATTCTGTTCAGGTAGTCATTTCTCAGATGCTGAGACAATTGGGTCACATTCCTAATCCCAAGATTTAGGTTAGAGGATTTTAGGTTTAGGAGTATCACATTTAATACGATGATGTAATGTTGGTGAAGTTTAAGCAATAAGTCTACAACTTGGAACTGTTCTTACTATAAAGATTTAGATTTTTTTTAAATAATTGATTTATTGAGTTACTTTTTACAACATAATTCGATCTTGTGTATTTATTTGACTACTTTTCTGACCTTTCTTTTAATAAATACAATGACGCTTGTACCCTCTTATTCTCATTCATTACTCACATTACTTGAGCACTTTGTTTGTAACCAGTTCTTACAGCCCTCTCTGTACTCCTCGTGTGTCTCGCAGACTTCCAGCGTCTGCCCCAGAGCCGGAGAGTGTCGCAGTCTCTGAACGGAGACCTGTACTTCTCCAACGTCCTCCGCGCCGACTCCAGGAACGACTACATCTGCTACGCCCGCTTCCCCCACACTCAGACCATCCAGCAGAAACAGCCCATCACCGTCAAAGTCCTCAGCCGTAAGTCCTTGGATATGAGGATGACGAGTGTGCTTTGTGTTTGTAACTGACGCTGTGCAAGAGTCTCGAGTCATGAGTATGGACTAGATTACTTAAAGTGCGTATGACAGGTTTTTATGATTTTCTAATTTTGACTTTATTTGGTGTATTAATGCCTGTTGAAAATATATATTATAGTTTTAAACCAATCTGGTATCAGTTTGTGGAGAAAAGTTGAAAAATGTGTTGGAAAATTACACGTAAACAGATTGATGACATCACAGTAGGGAGACAAAGGCCGTAGCACAAGTTACAAAAAGAAACTACTTTTTTTGACCCTTTAAACATTCATTTAAAAAAAGAAAGACATTCACGTATAGTTTTATTTGTCAAGTAAAAGACACTAGATGAGTTTTGGCCCAGTGTACAGTGCGGGTGCTTCTTTATTTCCTAGTGTGATGTCATCATTTACAACCAGGAAGTGAATTTAAAAACATAAAAAATGGCTAAATTTTGACCAAATTTGTAAAGATTTATACAAAATTTTAAATATATTTAGCTTAACTGCAGTTTAGTTCGATGAGTAGTCCAACCTGACATAGGCACTTTAAATGACCTCATATGACTGTAACAACACCACTTTATGACAAAGGTGATATATAATTCAGTGTTCATATCAGCACTCTTGGTTATCTGCATGTTTCTCACCTCAGTCAAACTTTTGCACAGTGCTGCGTGTGTCGATATGGCTGCGTAGGAGGAGAACAGTATTTCCTATCTCTGACTCCATCCGTGGAGACGCCAGCGGTCGCGGCTCTGCTGAAAAGGCATATTGTCAGAGTTCTGTGTGTTATCAGGAATGGAAGGCGTTCATTTTATGGCTCTGTAAAATTTTCTGTCCTCTCCATCAACAAAGAAGGCTCTCATTCACGTCCATCTGGCATTCTTTAAGCTATGATTTTATTCATGTCTCACAAAAACATCATTTGAATTTTCCTTATTTTAAGTTGTGTTTTTGTTTGATGTTTTAAATGTGTGGCGTGTTTTGCTTTTCTGTTGTGTTACAGTGGATGCAATCAATGACACAGTGGCAGCTTTTTACAATGACACAGATTTATTTAGTGGTGAGTTTTGGCGCCCCCTAGTGTTAATCCCCTGAACCCAGAGCTCCAGATCGCAGCTCTCACCCACTAACCTCTTCAATCCAACTATCCACGTTCTCATGGTGATTATTGGGGCATATTCTGGTGAGATGTGGCTCCCTCTGGTGGTTACCCCGACACTGTGACTGTTGACCTTTCCTTACTAACCGTTGAATCTAAACACTGTCCAATTTTAACTCCTGCTCAATAACTAATCATCAATGAACAATATTAACCAAATTGATGTTTCCCTCCTTGTTGAATTACTAAACACTCTAACTGATTTGGAGGAAAGCATGGCTTTATTCTACTTAAATTGTATTTGGTTAGAAGCTCTTTTACAGGCTTAGGGTTAACATTTCTTCAATTTTAACTTTCAGTTTTTGCCTTATCCTTTTGAGTTTCCCATCTTCTTTTACCTTACATCTGTCCATCATATACTTCACTTTATACTGTATCATGCATTTCAATTTTATCATGCCTTTTTTTTAATATCAAGGTTTGTATACACTACACATTTCATAAACTGCATGTTACTACGCCATATGATGAGAATCTGGTATATGCCACATTAAGAGTGCAAATTACAACAATTAGGATTTACGTTGGCAGCTCTTGTAAAAAGCAAAGAAGAAACCACATGCCCAAATATACTTTAGTATTTTTTGCTACTTAACCGCACAAACAAAATACGCATCACGTCTTTATTGCTCTAATTTTACAAGGCCGTGTTCATATTGATCTTAATTGTCACCCCAGGGGCAAATGATTTAACGGCAAACATCCTAAAAACCAAAGCAATAAAATCCCACAAAGACAATAAAAATTTACATCCGACCATAAAATATGACAATAGTGTTCTCAAATGAAATGGCTTTCAGTCTGAGCCCTGCAGACATGTTGCACAACCACATAATAAAATGGAGGGCGATGACTGAAAATAAGACGCTTAGCTATAATGGTGATCTTCTAATATGAATGCAGAGGAGCCGGCGGATGAGCGACGGCCAACCTTCCTCACCCCATCTGGGTCGTCCAGCTCCAAGATGGTGCTGAGAGGCCAGGTGCTGGAGATGGAGTGCATCGCTGAAGGGCTGTGAGTACAAGAACGCACCATGACTGAAGAGGCCACCTGCTCCTGTCCCCGATCACGTAAACAACTCCACATTCCTCTCGTTGTGAACTCAGGCCAACCCCCGAAATCTCCTGGACCAAAGTGAGCGGCGAGCTGCCAGCCGAGCGCACGTCCTTCCTCCACTATCACAAAACGCTGCGTATCGTTAATGTGTCCGAATCTGACGCCGGGGAATACCGCTGTATAGCCAGGAACCAGCTGGGCTCAGTGCACCACACCATCCATGTAGCAGTCAAAGGTGAGTCTCAAGGATTGCACTTTGAATACTATAGTGCTATAGCAAGGAACTCACGGCAGAATAAATTCAAATTCAAAGTCCCATTTACTCCACTCTGTTAAAAAGGGACCATTTTTAAACTCTTTTTTTTTTTTTTAATAATTTTTTTGAATATCAGTTCAAACACAGACTCCTCAATTGTCGAAACAGTCTTTTTTTTAAAATGACTTTCATTCCACCAACAGTACGCTCCAAAATATCCATTGATTGTGTCCATGGACGCAAAACTATTTGGGTGATTGCTTCAAAACGTGGCTTGACCAAAACACATGCCAAACTAAACAGTTTTCTCCTTGACCTGTAACTGACATTTTCTGAAACTTTATGACATAAAATAGAAACAAATAGGAATGACTGAACTTTAACTTTTAACAGCGCTTTTGGTTAACATCAAGCAGAAACAGTATCATAAGGGCAGAAAAGTTTCTTTGAATGTTTTATTTCTTCAGAGTTGATTCATTCAGAGATGTTAAAAGGGCAGTGAGTTGAGTTACTAATGCTGCACCTGCCTCCTCTGTTCTGTTCTCAGCGGCTCCGTACTGGATCAGCGGCGCTCCCAAGAACCTCATCATGGCCCCGGGGGAGAACGGGGCTCTGACCTGCCGGGCCAGTGGCACGCCCAAACCCTCCATTAGCTGGGCTATGAACGGCATTCCCATAGAGAGTGAGTGCACAGCTGTGCAAAGACTGTGGGCGAATCCTGCAAGGTTCATGTAAATTCCTTAGGGCTGTAGTCAACTAAAAAAAATCTTTACTGATCTGTGCATCAATTAGTCAACTAAAAGGCTGCTGGCAAAAGATCTCAAAACTACTAATTACATCTGATATGTCCATGTGTTTGATCCAAAGTCCACTACAAGACCACGAAATCACAGGACACAGTTGCAATTGCAAATATCTTTTCACACAATTGCAAATGTATTTAAAGAAAGCCACTAGTAAACTGTTTATCTGAAAAAATTGCAGAATAAACTCACATTTCACCCCCAAATTCTCACTCCTTTCTTCTGCCTTCTGCTGTTGTGAAAATAAATCCTTTAAAATAGTACAAAAATAATTAGTCGATATATACAACTATAGTTAACCAAAACACCATATACTAAATGTCTACAGTCCTAATGTTCATGGCATGGTAATACTTGAGTCTAATTGATTAATGACTGTATCGCTTCAACAGAGTCACCGAATGACTTGAGCAGAAAGGTGTATGACGATACTATAATGTTCACCAATGTCCAGACCGGATCAAAAGCTGTGTATCAGTGCAATGTCTCAAATGAATATGGCTACCTCCTGTCCAACGCCTTCGTCAATGTGCTCTGTAAGTATTTTTAGCTCCATTTGCATTAAAGCATCACTCCCATTTACATTGACTGAGCAATAGTAATAACATTGTAATAATAATTGATGCTGGTCCACTGCAGCGGAGCCGCCCAGAGTGCTGACGCCAGCCCACAAAGTCTACCAAGTCATCAAAAACCACCAGGCCTTGTTAGACTGCAGCTCCTTTGGATCGCCCATCCCTGAAATTACTTGGTGAGTTAATTTACTGCGGTATGTTTAATAAAGTAATGTTAGTTATGTCAGGATTATACGGAAGTGTTGTTTGTCTCAGGTTCAAAGACACTCGAGCCAGCACGCTCAACGCTGACCCTTATAAGGTACACGACAACGGCACTTTGGAGATTCACGGCGTCCAGGCGAAACATAGCGGCAAATACACCTGCGTGGCTACTAACGTGCTCGGGATCTCGGAAAATCACATCTACCTGGAGGTTAAAGGTAATCATCACTCTTATTCTGTCGCTTTCAAAGTTATTTCTAGTGGTGCGCAGTTTATTTAGTGTTATATTTACTATGTTGTGCCTGTTTTCTCTCCAGAACCCACACGCATCCTCAAACAGCCAGAGTACAGAGTGGTGCAGAGGGGCAGAGCGGCTGTGTTTGAGTGTAAAGTGAAACACGACCCAACCCTCATCCCAACGATGACTTGGCTCAAAGACGATGACGAGCTGCCTGATGATGACAGGTCGGGCAGCTATCATTCACTTTACCTTATTTGAGCCAATGCTCCTTTTAGCCCTGGTTTAGATTTGGTTAAGTTTCGGAAAAGTCTTGAATTTAGTTCTAGTTTTCTTACCAAAATTATTGATATTGATCAGCGTAACATCAGCAGAGTTGACACACAGTACCATGAAATAAGTGATAGTGCACATAGATATTCCATTTAACACAAGGCATCTTGGGTTTAAAACTCTCAACCGTGGAAATGATACATGGATACTTTGTACTTTGGGCTGCAGCCAAAAAAAGCAATAACGAGGAGATGGAGGACAGGGACAGAGCCGACTGTCATGGACCAGACTGAAATAACACCGGACAATTATAAAACGGAAAGAAATGAATCTGAAAAAGGATAAATTTGTTGGACACCGGGACAAATGGGACACGTACAAAGGGGCACTGACTTTCCACAGAATACTCTTGTTTTCTTTTCGTATTTTCGCTCTCTGTGTCTAGTTCTGTTTGTGTTTGTTTTGAAAAGCATAATAAAAGCTTTGTTTATCCTCCAGACTGGTTGTGGAGTCCGACAGCCTGACCATCACTGACGTAAACGACGGTGACGCTGGAGTCTACACCTGCATCATGAACACCACCCTGGACCATGACTCAGCCAGGGCCGAGCTCACAGTTGTTGGTACGTGATTAGATTTTCTTTTCTCATAAAACACTCATATGATAAAATCTCTCTCTCTATCTTTGGCCTTCCTCAAAAGCAATCAAGTCATTTTGTCGAGCATAGGGCAGAAAAGTGTTCCAGTGATTTTGTGATAAGCATGAATATTTTATAACCTTATCAGTAAATTCTCCTAAGTGCGTTTAGCACTAACTAATTATAACTTTTGTACTTGCCCACCCGTCTGACAGAGGCCACGCCCACTCCACCCATTGTCTATGGTAAACCTGAGTAAACTTGAGCACATTTTGGCTGTTGTGATGTATTACAGTATGTGGAGCATGCTGTATCCAAACATGCTTTCTGTTTATGACAATCGAGCAATGCTGTTCATTCATTTTATATAATTTACACCCAAACTGTGTGAATGCATTTTATCTGTCTGTGATGCGTAAGTGAATGCTTTAATTTTTCTTCTAATTTGTTGTTTCACACTGTTTTTTATTCAAAGCATGTCTTCCGCATTATCATCATTATCCGTTTCCAAATGCAAGCATCAGATCTCCCTCTCCAGTGAGTCCGTCTCATGCTGAATGATTATGGAAAATGCTCAACTGGACCGTCCTTAATTGTACATGCATAATACAGTGTCTTAATGCAAGAGCACGTGAATCTTCCTTCTAACAGAGACGGGGGAAAAACAAACCCATCCTATTTACTGCAGGAATTAACCCAACCATGTCCATGTTTGGATCCATATTCTAAAGCACTGTCTGAAAAGGAAAAACTGTATCCTTGTTTTTAGATAGTATCCCAATTCCATCAGAACTAGTTTTAATGAGTACTAGCTGTTACACGACAAGTATCGGTTGATTATTGGTTAGTCTCCATGGCAATATTTCGCAAAACTCTAGTGCAGTGTTTCTCAATCTGTGATACGCGGCCCTCTGCAGTTTGAGTATGTGTTTCGTTTAGAGATAAAACTTTTTTACTATGTTTTTGTCCCCCTGTGGGTTAATGCATTGGTGTAATTTTTTCCCAATCTAGGTTTTTTTAATAATTTAGATCTTTTTGTGTGCCCCAGTTTTTTTTGTTTTGTTTTTTTTGTGTGTAGAGATCAAACATCAGAGTCTCAAATACAAAGTAACATGCCTGCCTTCTAAAGTTCTGCATTATTTAGAACTACCTTGCCCATGGTTTAGTCTCATTTTAGACCATGTTTAACCCTAATGTATAGATATAGTCCGGGTTTACATCTCACAGTACTTGGAGAGCCAGATATGAGCTTGGGTAATAATAGAGGCAATATCATTTACTTCAGTAACATATTTAATGTATTTTTACTACTAAGTTTGAAGATTTCTGGTAGAGGATCTGCCTAGATCTGTCACGAGAATAATGATCACTATATCAACTTACCGTTCAATATAACATAGAAAAAAACTATATATTTGGGGCTCAGTATTTATCGTGTACATTTTCTTTGTTTTTTTTATCACATTTGAACTGTAGAGGGTAAAATAAGTAACTTTATGACTCATTACTGACAACTAACTGCAAAAGTGTTTCAGTCTGCTATTTATTTATCATTTTCCCCCTTTTAACAATAGTGCACATTTAGAATAGTTTTTTGGGGATTCTCCTGCTTAAGAGTGTGTCAGTGGCATACATTAGTTTCTGTATTTCTGTAAAATACGTCTTTATTCTATACAGGTTAGATCTGTGGAGTCAGTGCATGCAGCTCTATTACGGAAAAACAGAAAGGTTACACAGTGCACTGTTTTAGTTTAAGATATGCAGTATTTCTCCCACTTTTAACGCCCCAAATCTACAGTCAAGTTAAACAGGTGTAGGAATTCATTTTCATTGCCATTTCCCTGCATGTCCCCTTTTCGTTGTGTAACTAATCCTCGGTGTAAATGTCATCTCACTGTGGTGTACTTTATCTTGTCCAGAGCACCCTGACCCTCCGACCGACCTCGAACTGACTGAGCCAAAAAGGAGGAGTGTCCAGCTCACATGGACCCCTGGAGATGAGCACAACAGCCCTATTGAGAGTACGTATTAAACATGAAATACTGCTGTAAAAGTGCACCGAGTCATTTGAATACTGTATGAGATTTTACCTTACCCTACTTAGAACTGCTGAAAAGTGTGCTACAATATTTTCATTTCTTGTGGCAGTTTGCATCTGTCATAAAGCCTCTAAGCAATGCCTGGAGTAAGATGTTTGACAGTGTTTTGTACAAACATATTTCTTTAATGTGATGTCTCTACAGCGTTTCCCACTGCACTGTAAACCTGTAGTGAACTGAATCTGCTCTTCCTATAGATTCATATTAATATCCCCGCACTGTGTTCAGAGTTTATTATTCAGTTTGAGGACTCCCTTCACCACAAAGGCCACTGGCACAATCTGACCGAGGTCTCTGGGATGAAGACCACGGCTCACCTGAAGCTTTCTCCACACGCTCACTACATCTTTAGAGTCCTGGCCCTGAATGGTGTGGGCCTGAGCCGGCCCAGCCTCCCCTCCCGCATGTACAAGACAGAGCCTGCAGGTACAGAAAGGAGTCCTATATATAAATGTACTGGATAAAAGCAGCAGGTGTCAGATTGGTACTCAAACGTGTTACATTTTGTCTTCAGCTCCAGATGAAAACCCAGTGGAGGTACATGGACAAGGCACAGAACATGACAATCTTGTGATATCCTGGAAGGTAAATACTATACACAAAATGATCTAAACTTATGCAAAATCAGTATTTGAATCGCAGCATGCTAGAGGAAGGCAATTCACTAAAGCTAAATTATAACTGCTATAAACTATTACAAAAGTAGATCATAATTTCCACTTGTTCATTGTAAACTGCAAAATTGAAATTACACAGGACCATGACTTCCAGCTCAAAACTGCAGAATTGATATAGTTCATAGTTGGATTTCACAGCAGCAACCAGTGGATTTTCATTTACTTGGTTTTATTGTTGAAAAATGGCTACAGCCCTGACCCTTACGTGTATGATCTAGAGTCTTAATTTGTTTTAAATAAATCCAAGATAGTATAGCAATGTGGGCGGGGACGGGGGTGTGCGAAAACTGTCAAGCCCAACAGTAATAATACGGGTTTAACATGGCAAAAAGTTCATTAAGGTTGAGCATAATATGTCCCAACAAAAATAGTGACAGAAGCTTAACTTGAGCCTTCATCCTCTGCAGCCGCTCACAGCCATCCAGTCGAACGGCCCCGGGCTGCACTACAGAGTCATGTGGAGGCAGAAGGGAGTGGAGAGTGAATGGACGGCAGTAACTGTGCGAAACACCTCCAAGTTTGTGGTCTCTGGGACGCCCACATTCGTCCCATACGAGCTGAAAGTTCAGGCCATGAACGACCACGGCGCCGGACCCGATCCCGCCATCGCCCACGGTTATTCGGGCGAAGACTGTGAGTGGAACTGACTTCTACGACCTTTGAGAACAATGCCCTGCGGTGGTGTTTTTCTTTGCATGACTCGTATTATATTCTGTTTCTGTCCCAGTGCCATTGGCTGCTCCTGACAACGTTCAGGTCCAGGTGATCAGCAGCACTCAGGCCGCAGTGCACTGGGACCCGGTGCCTGCCAGACTGCTGCGTGGACATCTCCAGGGATACAGGGTGAGGTGTCATTTCTACTTGTAAATCAGGCAGGTAGGGCTGGTGATCTTGAGTTGTTTAGCGGATTAATTTAAGTCGACCAAAATTTGTATTAGTCGATTCATTGTTTTGAGGGGATTTTGAAGGATTTATATTTATAAAAGAAAAAAAAGGGAATAGAGAGAGATATCCTGAGATTCAGTAGTGATTTGTCAGTTTAATCTGCCTTTTTTTCAGATTATTACACTGATTTTATGGTGGTTTTCTGTTTAAATATTTGCAATTGCGTGATCTCTTGTGATTTTCTGCTCTTGTCAGTATACTTTAGGTAGAGATACATTTTACTGCCATATTTTTGATTTAATGTTTGTTTTTTGGTAATTTGTGTTTGTTGTTTAGCGCTCTTACTTTGAAATTCTAGTAGGAACCATTGTTCAGGTATTTTAGTTCCGCTATACGCCTAAAAATGAGACGCACGCTCAGCAAAGCATGGCATGCATACAAGAGGTTGATCAATAGTTTAAATAGTTAAAAGTTAATTAGTTTGTAATTTGGGGCATCATTCTACCTCCAAGTATGGGTCAGCCAGCGAGGTATGTTTGTATTTATTTTGTCATTTTTATGTCTTTGTTTTATACTTTTACATATGTTAATTGTACTTTGTGTTACTTGTTTTAGTTCGACGGTGGAATAAGGTGGCATACTGTGGCATGCTGTGGCAAAAGTTGCAATAAAGTTTATTTTGAGCCATCAGTAAAAGAACTCTATTGACTATGAGAAGGTGGCGTGATAATACATGATCAAATCATAGAGATCCCGAATAGGTTTGAGAGCTTTTGCCAGCACCATGCAATATCCCTTTTAGTCAACTACAGCTCCTATACGCAGGGCATATATACTTGACTTTAAAGTTGTGGTTCTTCTAAAGCTTGAGTTTTATAGTATTTTGATTAAACAAAAAAATACAAAGGGCATTTATCAGTCCAATGAGGAGGAAAGTGTTCATACATAAAGTTAATGTCACGTAGGGGCGGGCAATAATGACAAAAATTTATATCTCAGTATTTTTGTATCATGATGATATTATGTCTATACAACAGAAATGTTTTAAAGCAGTCTTTACTAATTGAGGTTTAATTAGCCTTTTTCATTTTATTTAAATCAGCACTTTTTGTATCTTCTTTTACTTCGTCTGCTACTGTTATCATATACTTGATGTAAAATGTTAGCAATGTTAGCATTTAAAACAATATTACCGACATTCTGATATATTGCCCACCTCTAATGTAACGTAAAGCTTGCCGTGGAATCATTATATCATCATATATAATAAGTAACACTAAAGTTAATAAATTGACTAAATCTCTGTTGCAGGTGTACTACTGGAGAGAGCACAGCCTCCACAAGCACAACCATCACCACACCGAGAGGCAGGTCCTGACATTCAGCGGGAACCACACTCACGGCAAACTGCCCGACCTGCACCCCTTCAGCTCGTACGCCCTCCACATCCGAGTGTTCAACGGCAAAGGAGAGGGTCCGCCCAGCGCCGTCCAGCAGTTCGACACCCCCGAAGGAGGTATCAGCAGTTACACTTTTGTTCGGTGCAGGCTGTAAATTAGCCTTTTTAACTTTGTCCGTTTTTGTAGTTCCCGATGCGCCTTCTTCTCTCGTCGTGACCGACTCTAACGTCGACTCTTTGACCCTCGAGTGGAGTCCTCCTCACGACCGCAACGGACACATCACAGGCTACACTCTCAAGTATCAACCTGGTAAGGCTTTTGGGCAATACTATAGCGTTATATAGTTAAGTTATAAAGGACACCAAGCCACACATGTCACTGTTCCGTATTAGTCTCTAGTACCATTAAGCTCTAATAAAAATTAAAATAAATCATATAATAGCATTTGTCAAGCATATTCTAATTTTGAACACAATTTAACAAATCAACTGTGTCACTTTTTCCATTCTCATCCGCACCTGTACTTCACTTTCACTTCTCCATTTAAAAACACCTAAACCTTGTTCAAAATCTTCAAACCTGTGTCTGACTTCACAACCTCCCGACTCCACCCTCACTTGCCCCCGCCCCGTTCATCCCTGTCCTCCTCCATTTCGCCCCGTCCTGCCATCGCTGTAGTCAATAACACCCATGAGCTCGGCCCGCTGGAGGAGGTGGCCTTACCCGCCAATGAGACCTCAGTCACTTTGGTCAACCTCAAGTACAGCACGCGCTACAAGTTTTATTTGAATGCAAAAACAAAGATTGGAGAAGGCCGTCCCATCTCTCAGGAAGCGGTCACCATCATGGACGAAGGTAAGATGGGGAAAGTGGATGATTTTGTGAATAATTAATATTTTAATCTAGCATTGAATAAATGAAACATACTTTTGTTCTGCTACATGTTAAAGCTAAATTATTTCTAATTGTTGCCAGTACTGTGCAAAGGTTTTGTGTGGGAAAAAAAAAGAGTCCAAATTAAGGCATATGTTTTCAGAACTAGAACTAAAGTACACATTGCCTTTCCATCCTTGGCGAGTGTCTGTCCTCTCTTAGTACTTCTAAAAGACTTCTTGTATTAAAAATAAAAGTTGAACACTGACACACAGTTCTTTGTAAATAGTCTTGCCTTAAACTTTTTCACAGTACTGTCAACTGTATTCCTAAAAGTAAACATCTATACCATGAGTGTGATCCTTTTGCACTGACCTTCTAAGGTGTTCGCTGCTCTATTGATCTTGTATAAAACATGACCTCTCGCTTTATCTTTCTATCAATTTCTTTCTACAAGCCTTACTTTCTCAGCTTGACTTACATTTGGGGACAGGTACCAGTCTTTTTACAGTGGTGCATGTTTGTCAGCACTCCATAAATGCTCCATAACAGTGTACATTTTTCATTTTGAAACAATTTCCCCGTTGCCTCTGACATATTGAGTAGCCTTCCGCTGAGCTCAAAGCTTTGAAAAGTTCAAAGCCGCATAGATAAAGATGCTGTGCGACATGTGCCTTTTAATGTTTGGTGATAAAACTTGACGACTTCTCAAAGTGCTCAGCTGCGTTTCTTTTGCCTTTGGTGGTTGTGATCCGTTATCCATTTGTTAATATATATTTATTTTTTGTCATGTGGCAGCTGATCCTCTGCTCAGAGAGGGTCTGCATGGCATGCCAATGAACTGTGCTGCACTGTGTAAACTGACTCTGTGCATCGTGTGTGTGGTGCGGTCTTTACCCATTTCCATGTTGTTTACAGGTGACACCCAAACCTCTCATCCCAATGCACGACCGTATCCACGCCAACCCACCCGCCGGGGTACTGATACCATGCAGGGTTTGGTAGTTATCCACAGATAGACTGATCAGGCATAACATTAAGACCACTGGTCATGTTCTCATGCACACCAATATCTGATTTCTGAACGTTTAAGTTTATTTAAATAACATGCAAACAAATCTCCTGACGGTTTTGCTGTTTTCATATCATTTTAATAATCTTATAACTCCAAAGAAATCGGATCATAACGACTTTTTGAGTGAGCATGTAACTGCAGCCACTGACAGGTGAAGTGGAAAATTCAAATCAGATCTCGCAAGTGAATATTTTGTCCTCAAAGTTGATTAGATATAAGCTGGGAAAATTGAAATGTGTAAAATTGTACTGATAACTCACAGAGTGTTCTGGTCACATTAAAGAAGAGTGTTGGACGTGTGAAAACGAAGGCTGATCGGCGCAGTCCAATGCAACAGATTAATTAAACAATAATACTGGTTCAAATAGAAAGGGAAAATCTTCTGGGCAGAGAAGTGTGTTGCTTAATATGTCTCTGCAATGGAAAGTGGTTAACATGTTATATCTGATCAGTGTATTGTGATGCATGTAGTGTATTCATAAAACCAAACAATCATATCCAGAGTCTCGTGTGACCAGCAGAGCAATCATTCTGGCTGTCTCTTCTTTCCCTTGTGCATAGCGCCCCCTGTGAGCGAGGATTTTGGGAATGTTAGCTCGACGGTTGCAGATGATGGGGTCCTGATCAGTTGGGAGTACACAGGCCCGGAGAAAGACATTTATGTAGAATACAAAATGAAAGACAGTAAGCATCCTGCATTTCTTCTTGACTGCTCCACATTAAGTGACGAGAGACCTCTACTTCATAATTGCTCTGTGCAGGTGAATAGAAACATTGGCAGTCATGGTCCTGCTGGTTCCTGCCAACACGGACCCAGACGTGATAAACCAGTCCGTCTGTGATTGGTTTGCTAATTAGAGTTCTGTTATTGACGAGAAACGCATCTGAATTTCCCAGGACAATCTCCAGCAAAGTCAAACTTACGTAGATAAGCATCGCGCAGAGCAGCACAAACATTCCCGTTATGCCAATTAATTTTGTCTGAAGTGCTCTCCCTTGTTTTTATCCACCTGCAGAGGAGATGAAAAACATTGTGTTGTGGTATGGCTCTCTCACACCTACTGTTTAATGAATGCATTCAGGAAATCATAGGTTGCGGTGAATCCGAGCACTTGCTAATCAAACTATCATTAGCGAGTCCCTTTCATCTCCCGTTACCTCACAGATTAGACACGCTTTCATTCAATTTTCACGTGCCAATAAATTACATCACAATCAGTGTTATATTGATCAATTTCCTGTTTGATTGAACAGCTAAACAATTGGGATAGTGGAGCAAAATAATTACTCGAGTAGAAGTAGAAGTAGCACATAAAAATCTAGTAAAAGTACCTGTTTAAAAATATATGTTAACTGTAAAAAGTAAAAGTATTTCACACAGATTTTGAGAACTTTTAAAATGTTGAATATAGTGATCTTGATGAAAAATTGAGCCGATTTTTGGTCAATTCAAATCAATTTCTTTGTTTTCTTAAAGTACATTTTTAAAGCTGTCATTTAATATTTTTATAGAATTTTACTTTCACCTAAGTATTTTTTGCTCCTGTTGCTTTTACATAAGCAGCAGAATGCAGTACTTCTTCCTTCGCTGATCCTCAAACCATACAAAAAGTCCTTTCTACTTTTAAGTTCAGCTCAAAAATGTAGAGGAGCAGAAAGTACAGATACTGCCCACAACTAAACTAAACCACAATATGAACTACGAATGAAGTACAGATACTTTTACTTAAATACTGCACTTTTATTTTTATATTTTGTTTCTTTCCACCACTGCAGTTACTTCTCCCTAAAACATCTGAACTCGATGTGTCCGTAGACTGCCAATCTTTTGCCCCCAAATCCTTAAAACATTCCCTGACTGCACCTTTTTCTATGACCGTCCCCTCTGCAGACGAAGGGGAGGAGTGGCACAAAGAGCCGGTGAACGGCTCTCAGAACTTTGTGGTGAGGGGCTTGAAGGCGGGGGTCTCCTACTGGGTGCGCTTGGTGGCCAGCGGCGCGTCCGACCTGCCCCCCCAGCACTCCAGAGAGCTCTTGGTCTCGGTGCCAGGTGAGGCTCGGCCGGGACTGAGTGTGTACCGTGCTGGCTGTGAACTTTGTCGGTGACGTCGCGTGTAACGGTCGTGTCGTGTCGTAGTTGTCGATGTTGTTTTCGTCGCAAGAGAGGCATGCACTGTAGTGAAAGCATGGGTAGAAGTAGGTGTCACTTTCGATCAGTGTTATCAACATCGTAAACAACGTAGTGCCTTCATCTAATAACATGATTTCTGCAGAACTACCATGCTAACACGAATTACAGTATATTCCTGGGCTTTGTGTGAGTGTGTTTGTGAAATTTTAGAAGCAGAAGTCAAAATCAAGACTGAATTAGTGTGAAAACTGATTTCTTTCTTGATTTCTTCAAACTTGAGAGACATTTTGTTGTTCTTTTGGGGGATAATTTTCATGTTCTGTCCTCTAATTGCTTCAGTTGATGCTTATTTTAATAGTTCCTTCTAAAACATAACTCTAACCTCACTTTCTTGTCTAACTGTGCAAAGTCGATCCACTCATGTAACAGTTGTACAGTTGTAACATTGTACCGTTTTATGTGTTGTAAGTTGTCACTGTCTCTCTGAAGAAGAAACAGACTCCCTGTTCTCAGTGCGTTTGCTCTGTCTCCAGCGGTGGCGAGTCGGCAGGTGGACATCGCCACTCAGGGCTGGTTCATTGGTCTCATGTGTGCCATCGCCCTCCTCATCCTGATCCTGCTTATTATCTGCTTCATCCAGAGGAATAAAGGAGGCAAATACCCCGGTGAGCAGCACACACCCACACATTTGGATTGTTGTCGCTTGTTTCGCTCATGCAAGAGTCTGTGTGTTAGTAGGTGCATCCTCTGTGACAGATAAGCATTTAGTTTGACGACAGTAGAACAGGAGTAGCTTGCTTTTATGTTCATTTGTGCAAAAAGTAACTACGATTAGGGATGTCACAATATCCAATTTTAATACTGCTAAAAGTGCATTCCAGTTCAGGAGGTAGTGGTGTTATTTTTTCTTTAATTGCTCTCGCTCCTGTCTCTCTGCTGTCTGTGAAGCTGCTGCTGCCGTTGAGCTTCTGCAGCTATAAATGAATTGTTACGCTAATGCTGCTAACGTCCAATGGAGTTAATGAGAACAAAAGCAGAAGTTGAATGTTGATTCATAACTTACAGATGTAATAACACCATCCGGGTTAATAAATGAACTTAATTTGATCCATATTTTTGGTTGATTTGAACACCTTGGCTTTTGTTGTTTGATTTGAATCATTACAGTTCATACACTGTAATGTATTGCTCGTATTTTTTTCTGATTTGACCGCTGAAAAATGTCCGACTTCTGAGGACCACCGGAATGTAGCGTTAGACTGTGATCTATCAAAAGAGAAATCTGATTGTGACCAGCGTAATGAAATTCAGCTTTCTGAAGGACAAAATAAAGTAAATTTGACAAAAACAGCCACTATATATTTAGATGAAACTGCCTGACTCAAAAACACTAAATTTTGCTTCTAAAATTGTCCCTATTATTATTATTATTATTATTATTATTATTATTATTATTATTATTATTATTATTATTATTATTATTATTATTATTATTATTATTATTATTATTTATCCCTAACTAAGATAAGATAAGATAAGATAATCCTTTATTGTCTCCCATGAGAGAAATTTGTCCTGGGACAGGGGACCACATGCTTCAGCTCGGACACAAGACATCACCAACAGTGCAAGCAAAACAATCAGCATCACCATTGAACACAAAATACAACACCAACAGAAGCCACGAGTGACACGACATCAGGGGCCTGTCAATCACAACATCATAAAACAGTCACAGTCTGAAATACATTTGCACATACCCTGGGCCTTTTGCACAGTCCCTAGCCTATGTGCAGTTTCGTGATTGCACATTCCCTTAGCCTGTGTGCAATTTTCTTTTTGATTGCACATTCCCTAACCTGTGTGCAATTTTTCGATTGCACATTCCCTAAGCCTATGTGCAAAACACCTGGATTGCCACTCTTCTATATTAGTTTTATTTATTTATTATTTATTTATTTTTTGACTGCACTCTCCGAATTCAGCAAATTGATTGCTAATGGTATAAATTAATGCTTAAATCTGTTGAGTTTGCAGTTTGGGACTCTAAACCTTCTCCCTGATGGCATCATCTCAAATTGATTGTAAAGAATATGGGTTGGGTCATTGACCACCTTCCTGCCGAGTCTCCTAACAATATCCTCAAAAATTTGCTGTAGCAAACTAGGGGCCATGCCAATAATTTTACCTGCTCTCTTGGTCAGAGTAAAAATCTGCGATTTAAGTCTTACAGACAGGTTTCCAAACCATGTTGACATGCCATATCGTAAAATAGATTCAATGCATGCTCTATAAAACATAAGCATGACATTCTTTTCCACTCCGTGTAACCTAAGCCTCCTTAAAAAGTATAGGCGTTGGCTAATTCTTGAGCAAACAAATTGTACGTGCTGGCTCCATTGCAACTGAGAGTCAAAGTAGACACCCAAGTACTTATAGCATGGCACCTGCTCTATCTCCCTCCTATCAATGTTAATGGGCCGGTGGTCCCCCATTAATCTAGGGTCGAAAATAATCTCCTTTGTCTTTTCTACGTTTAAGGCAAGATTGTGTTTTTTACACCACTGCACCACTGTGCTAATTTCTGTCTCGTAGACCATGACATCAGTCCAACTAACAACTTTGCATAGGAATTCAGCAACATTTCTTATCTGTGTTTTTAATTTTTTTTTACTTTTATGTTATTATGAAACTAGCTGATTTGAACATAAGAAATGTTTTGGGATTTGTCACTGTTTTTAGAATGAGTCACAAATGTTAATACTGCGTTTGCCTTCTTTCACCAGTGAAGGAAAAGGAGGACGCACACACAGACCCAGAGTTCCAGCCCATGAAAGAGGAGGACTGTACTTTTGGTGAATACAGGTGAGAGAAACCGCTGTGGCCTCTGGAGCCCCCAGAGCCGAATGACCTTTGAACTGCTGGGACATGTCGGCCATCTTGTTTTCAAACCTAACCATCAACTACTGACCCAGGACCGTCGCCATGGAAATATATATATTACAAAAAACAAACAAAAAAACAACACATCTGAACTTTTAGCCGTGTTAAAAGCACAAGAGTCTGTTCTGGGAAGTCCTGGATGGCACAAATCTGTAAGAACACATCGTGGTGTCATTTGAGAAGCAGGATTTTTCAGGTTTTGATGGATGTATGGGTTTTGCCTTTAACTATGTTCAGGATAATGTATAAGCTATCCCATTTGCAACTTATAGCTAAGTTTTGCATTCCAACTCCAAGAAAGCTCTCCATTCACATGTAGTGACAATACGACTGCCTTGTGATTCTGGTTACAGTTTAATGAACCATTCGTGCTAACTATCAGAGGCTCGCCTATGCTTGCTCGTAGCCTCCTCCTTGTAGGCTGCTTCTTCAATCGCACGTAAATCAGTAAGCACTTTACCTGTGTAGAACTAGCATTTTGAAATGTTGCTTTTATAAGTCAATTTATAAGATGGTATTGCTTTTATATTTGTATTAATTTTGTATTATCTCTTCATAAATCTGTTTTATGAATATTCTAACTTACAGATACATATCGAAATATTCTTAGTGTGATATGCATGGTTTGAACTTTGCTTTAGGCAATAATGTGTTTAACGGAAGCTGCTGCTGGATGCTTGTCTCTCTATAAAGAAGCTGTCAGCATGTTTTAAGAAAGCCATCATTATTGAGTGCAGGATTTGGTTTTCACCCATTGCGCTCATCATGAGACGCTTATACATACAGTGACTCATTGCATCTCCATATAAATCTATACATGGAAGAAGACACTTGGTCACAAGGCAAACTGTACCAATAATATAGTGCCTTTGTGTCGTATTCTCACTTCACAAAGCTCAGAATCAAACCGTCGGGAAATACTATTCTACTGTAGCTTTAAGTGTATTGCCCCTAAATGAAGCTGATAATCCAATTCACTGTATACAGAGTGCACTCATCAGAGTGAGTGTGGGATCCCAGCGTTCTCAGGAAAGGTAAGGGTTTGGAGGAGGGGTGAGGACAAGCCCGGTCACTGTGGAGAAAATACTCATGTGGTCGCACTGCCTTCATTGTGTACATGCTTTGATAATGATATGTTTCTCCTCAGATAAACCCAAAATACTTGTATCTTCTGTCTTATCTTCTCTCCAAACTTAACCTGAATAACCTTTTAGTAAAGATACTATTTAATACTCGCCTTTTTGTTTAATCGTGTATTACAATTCTTGGCACTTTGGCATATTTGGTTCCATGTCAAGATTGGGCACTTTCGGACACATTCTGGTCTAAAATATGAAGTATTTTGGGTTTAACTCTGTGCACACATTTACATTATGAAGGCTTTGTGGTCCAATCTCATTGGTGTTCAACTCATGTATGTTCGGCACTAATTTAAACAAGTGTTTGCAGATTTCTTTTGTAATTACAGCCATGCTTGCTTTGGTGGATATGTTGCTTTTCAAGTTAAATTCACACCATTGCCTTGGATTTTCAGTTCTTCATTACTGTTTGTGGGACGTATAGGCTCTGTACCACTTCATACTTGGTTTCAGGGGGAATTTAAAAGGGGTTGGTTGCTTGAGATTTATTCCCCTGTTGCTTGATTGAAACCAAATGTTCATTCAACACTTTTTGACATGGGGCATTACGAATAAAAAAAACAACAACACATTATTGAATATTTAATCTTTAGTGCTAAATTGCTTTTTCAAAATGTGCCACTCCCTGCAGTTCTATTAATGGGCTGTGGTAAACCCTGCCTAATGCTCCATCTACAAAAGTGCTCACTAATGTTATGTCTTTGTTACATTTGTCACACCATCTCACCTGTAACGCTGCATGTGATTTT
Source organism: Rhinogobius similis (assembly GCA_019453435.1). Classification (NCBI taxonomy): domain Eukaryota; kingdom Metazoa; phylum Chordata; class Actinopteri; order Gobiiformes; family Gobiidae; genus Rhinogobius; species Rhinogobius similis. Next base: position 27,140,245 of record CM033628.1, on the reverse strand, counting down.
CTCCTCCAGTGACAATGAGGACCATAAACCGTTAAAGGGGAGCCGCTCGCCGTCTAACGGGACAGTTAAGAGAGAAGACAGTGATGACAGTTTAGTAGACTACGGTGAAGGAGGAGACGGACAGTTCAACGAGGATGGCTCCTTTATCGGACAGTATAGTGGAAAGAGTGGCAGCAGGGACAATCCTGAGGGCCCCGAGAGTTCAGAGGCCCCCTCCCCTATTAAGGCCATGAACTCCTTGAACTCTTTTGTGTAGATCATGTACAGCTCGTACATAGTGAACTCTGCACTGGTCAAGCCCACTGTCCCACAGCTGTCTGTATTTGCATGCACACCATCAGTGCCACACTTTTGTTTCGGCGTACAACCTTCGCTCATAACTCGGGTGAGATTAGTTGGCAAAAAGTAGGTCCTACATTGCATGGGTTACTTGTGTCATCTGAATCAAATACTGAATCTAAACGCTCACCTTGTTCACAATCTATGGACTATGCAGTGCTTGTCTGATCTATATTTGTTTTGATTACACAAAAATCATATACTATGTTTGAGTAATCAGAGTATAACATGTATATCCCCATGTATTTCACAATTGTACAGGACTGTATATTTAGTATAAGTACATGATGAAGCCGATCATGTACAGTGTAAATATATTTAAATGCATATATATAAATATATGGACTGCGTGACCAGAAGAAGCAGCACCCATTGCGCCCCACAATGCATCACTTCTTCACACCACTATCTTTCTTCACTGTGTTGCATTTGAGCTCTGAGTGGATTAGCATTAGCATGTGATTCCCATGATTTTGACCCTGCTTGTGACCCGTCGGACTTGGAGAGAGCTTGAGAAACACAGAGGTTGGACTGCAGGCCTCGAGTCGACCTCCACAGGTAGTGCCTTTTCTTGGACATGAGGACATTCGAGGGTGAACAGTGGTTGAGACCCGCTCTCCGAATGCTTCTAAAGGAGGACTGAGTTGGAAGAGGAATAATTCATAAACTCTTCATCGCTCTCCATCTCGCTGCCTTCAGAACTGGCTTCAAGCTCGACATCAGACCAGAGCTAAGAGTTGAGCTGTGTGGTGCATTTTAAATCTTCTTTGACACTATGGACTGCGATTGTATTATTGCAGTGAATGTACTGTAAGTATGTTTCTGTGTGCTCCTGGTACTTTTCTTTTATACTAACAAAGCTTGAGAGCCGTTGGTTGGAATCAAGATTTATTTCGTTTTAACTTGCATCAAGTTCTTTTTGGTTGAAAATGTGTAAATATCTAATGAATTGTACAGGGACGAGGCTATTATTGTGCATGTCATGGTTTAACTTGTGCATAGGACTGTATTAAATATAGACTACTTTTAGAGAATATATATTATTTTTTATTGCCTGTGCACATAGACGGTGTATTGTAATTTTATGACCATATTTTGATTTGCTTGTCACAGCTTCTTTGTTTTGGTATATTTGAACATGGCAAATTGTAATAATATTGGTTTGAATTGGTTTTAAAATGGTCCTGGTTTACTGCCAAAAGCAATCGTGACAGTATTGCCAATGGTTTTGTATTTATGAATTATATTTGTACTAACAGATATTTTTAAGTTTCTATTTTAAGTTTCACTTTTTAGAGCAGAGCATCCAAATGTCAAGCATCTGGAAATAAAGTGAATGATGAACATCTGCTTTCATTTTTTTCTCAGACTTTTCCTATTATCTTAAGTTTTAACCCTACTCTTGCTTTCTATTTCAGAGTACAACACTAGCACTAAATGTTGGTTCATTTCAAGTCTGTTGAAATAAACTAAGGGGGAAAAAGAAATGGGCTCTGTGCACAGAATGTCAATTGGCGCTTTGTTTTTAAAATGGTTCGCTCATTGTACAATCTTTGAGGTTCTTGCAGAGTCGCACTAAAATGAATAAATCCTTAAAGATCAGGCAGTGACCAGTGAGCTGCAGGTGGATGGCACTGACAACATGTTAAAGTGCCTCTGACATGTCGGACTGCTCACTTCACTAAGATGCAGTTAAGATAAATATATTTACAACTCTGCTAAAACCTGTACAAATTTTACCCCCGTTTAGCTATTTTCTTTCTTTTTTTTTTTTACTTCCTGGTTGTAAATGATGACCATCTTGTACAGTGCACCAAAACTCTTCTTATGCCAGATTTTTTTTTTTTTCATTTGACAAAGAAAAATACATGTGAACGCCTGTATTTAGTTGAATCCATGTCAAAAAAGTTGTTTATTTTGTATAAATTAGGTATATCTTACATGCATAATGCCCTTGTCTCCCTAAGGCAGGGCTCTTGTGAGATGCATGCATTTCACCTCCATCACACGCACACATGGCACACCTTGCATTTCTCACGCTGAAAAATCAGTTAAAATTTTGAAGACTTTGACCTTAATATAGCCACAAATCACAGACCAAAGTGGGTCGGATCCGGCTGTAGTCCAGCACAGGTGGCTGACATCCGGCATGGCAAGTGAATGTGAGCCAGAGGTGGCCCTGAAGGTGGGCCAAATGTGGTACTGGTATAGACTGGCCCACACCAGGACATGCCAAAGGCGGGCCACTTGTGTAAGCTCATGTAACCCCAATGCATTTTTTCTATTCAGTTTACTTTAAATCTATTAAGTGAAATCTTGGTGGGTCTTAAAAATAAATAATATATAATAATAATAATTAAACAACAATTAAAAAACTGAAGTATTCTATAAATTAAAAAAATCTTAGTCTTTACTTTACATTTTCATTAGTCATTTCTTTATATTTTACGTTTTAATAAAAGTAGCATTAGCTGTGACAAACTGTTAGCTTTGCCAACTTCCGCTGTGCACTTAATCAGAACTTGACAATCACATCATCCAATAACGATGTGTTTTAAAATGAACATAATCACAGTCTGAAAATGAGAGTATTAGCAGTAATCTATGGTGTATTTTTGTTTGTATGTTTTCTTATTGCGTCATCATGAACAGTGCACTGAAATGGCCCGTCTGTGGTGGCAGCCTGCACCCCTGCCGCTCCTGTCTACACCACTTACAGGATAAAGTACAACACAACAGTTGGGCTGGAGTCTCTAACTTGTGGTACTTCCCTCTCCGTTACAGTCGTATTGTCAGGGCAGTCGCACACGAGCTGTTTGCCATCTGGTTCATTATCTCACAGCTCCGGTGGCACAAAGTGGGGAGGTTTACACTGTTCAGCTTGTGAAAATATTAATCATCGTCACAGAAGTACCACCTGCATGCAAAGTTACCACCTGCCTAATATGCGGCCCGATATCTGAACTATGGGCCAGTATCGACATAGAGACCAGACTAGACTATTCACTCAAAAATGCAGTTATGAAGGGGCTCTGATCTAGTCAGATACCAAAAATTAGCTCTTGACTTTCCCAGTGGTGGAAAAACTCAATTGTGTTACTTAAAGTGCCTATGACAGGTTGGACTACTCATGTACCTAAAATACAGGTACGACAAATATACTTCAAGTTTTGCTCAAAATAATTATACATTTTATCAATTTTAGCATTTTTTTGTTTTGTTTTGTAACATCACTTCCTGGTTGTAAATGATGACATCACACTAGGAAATTACTCTGCACACTGGGCTAAAACTCGGCTAATGTCAGAGATTTTTTTGTCTGACAAATCAAAATACATGTGAACACCTTTATTTTGTTGAATTAATGTTTTAAGGGTAAAATAAGTTTATTTTTGGTAAATTATGCATAAACTTTGGATGGAATGAGTCTCCCTAGTGTGATGTCATCAGTTTTTTTTACTTCCTGTCATTTTCAACAGATTTTCTATCTTTTCTCCACAAATTGATTGGTGTAAAACAATATTTTTATGTACAATACGTATTAATACACCAAATAAAATCAAAATTAGAAAATCTTTAAAACCTGTCATACACACTTTAAAGAGCAAAGGGCAGGTTGGACGACTCATTTCCCTAAAACGTCTTGAACGTGATTTTATTTAAGACTTTACTAAACATTTTGCCTATTTGTTCTCAGTTTCACATTTTTTGTATAGTTTGTAATGTTACTTCCTGGTTGTACATGAGCAGCAGATGTGACATTTAAAGCCAGTTTGGAGGTCCCAAAATCCAATTTTTCGTAAGGTCCGGACCTGTTGTTTGGCTCAAATTTCACCTAATTTTAAAAATGCTCCAAACAGCCCCAAACCATCCCGGGCGGACAAATCAGCTCTTATTTCGTGAGAAAAGGCCTCTTTTCGGCCGAAATCTGCCATGTCCCAAATTTCACCTAATTTTAAAAATGCTTAAAACTGGCTTTAAAATTTAAAGCCCAGTCTGTTGGAGGTATTTAATATCTCCTAATTGTGCTAATATTTAATAATATTTACTAATACTATAGCTTGTTTATCTTTTCTAGGAAGCAAACTGTGGCATCATTTTGATACTCAATCCATCAAGCAAGAACCACAAATGTCACGGCAAATGCAACAGTTGAGGTGCAAAAGTATCTAGGAGCACCAAACATCCCCAGAGTTGAAAGTCCCCTTCAGTACTGGGAATCACAGAAAGATACACTTCCAAATCTATATAAACTTGCCATCTCCTTTCTATGCACCCCTGCTTCATCAGTACCATGTGAAAGAGTTTTTTCAAAGGCAGGTGAAATTCTCAGCAAAAAAAATGAAACCGCCTGAGTCCAAAAACTTTGGAAAAAATATTGTTTTTAAATAAAAATGAATAAACCTCCTTATTTCACATTTTCACTTGCTGCATAAGCACAAACAAAAAACAAAGTAACACAAAACAATTCATGTTAAAACTCTTCAAATAATATTTTTTGTATTCAGAGCATGATTCACATCCCACCATTTTATTGCAAGCACCAAGCATGTTATACATTTTTCTGCCCACATGATGGGGTAGTCGAGCAAATAAATCATCTTGAAGCCCCTACGTGTGTGAACTATTTCCCTGCAGGGCTTCACTGCTTTATGGGGCTTCATTTTGCCATCACTACTTTAAATGCTCCCAAACAATCCCTAACCATGCCGGGCGGACAAATCAGCTCTTATTTCGTGAGAAAAGGCCTCTTTTTGGCCGAAATCTGCCATGTCCCAAAATCGTACTTTTCGTAAGGTCCGGACCTGTCGTTTGGCTCAAATTTCACCAAATTTTAAAAGTGCTCCAAACTGGCTTTAAATGCTCCCAAACAGCCCCAAACCACCCCGGGTGGACACATCTGCGTTTATTTTTTGAGAAAAGGCCTCTTTTCGGCCGAAATCTGCCACGTCCCAAAATCGTACTTTTCGAAAAGAGCCATTTTCTCACAAAACAAGAGCTGATTTGTCCGCCCGGCGTGGTTGGGGCCTGTTTGGGAGCATTTAAAACCAGTTTTGATCATTTTGAAAATTTGGTGAAATTTGAGCCAAACGACAGGTCCGGACCTTACGAAAAGTACGATTTTAAAGTGCCTATGACAGGTTGGACCACTCATGTAACTAAAATACAGTTAAGATAAATATATTTAAAGTTTTACTAAAAATAATTGTACATTTGATCAATTTTATCTTTATCTTTATCTTTATCTTTTATTTTTTTTAAATGATGACATCACACTAGGAAATTACTTTGCACACTGGGCTAAAACTCAGCTAATGTCAGAGATTTTTTTGTCCGACAAATCAAAATACATGTGAACACCTTTATTTTGTTGAATTAATGTTTTAAGGGTAAAACAAGTTGTTTATTTTGGGTAAATTATGCAAAATCTTTGGATAGAATGAGTCTCCCTAGTGTGATGTCATCAGTTTTGACTTCCTGTAAGTTTGAACAGAATTTGTCAACCTCCAAAAGGCTGGTTTGCAAAGACGCTGGGATAGCTTTTAAAAAGTTCATGCATATCTAATGAAGAAGGCTTTGGCCAAAATGTCAGGCGCAGCCAAACACCTACGCAGTGGGCGGTAACCATAGGCAACGACGGGCGGCGGTACGGCCAGCAAAGGTCAGCCCCAAAGTCGCCCTCTCCCCGCAATCTCCCCACCGAGGGGGGAGTGAGGGGAAAACCTACTTTAGAGCCATTTTGAATTCTCCATGACTGAGCCGCATTATCATGAATGGGGCGGAGCGACAACCGTCTGTCCACTATTTTTATGTCTATGGTCCGGACCTGTCATTTGGCTCAAATTTCACCAAATTTTAAAAATGCTCAAAACTGGTTTTAAATGCTCCCAAACAGGCCCCAGCCACGCCGGGCGAACAAATCAGCTCTTATTTCGTGAGAAAATGCCTCTTTCGCCCCCCACCGAAATCTGCCACGTCCCATTTTGAAATTCTCCAATCGCATTATCATTTCGTATGTTCGGACTATTTTTATGCTTGGCTCCAGTCATTTCACCACCAAATTTTAAAATGCTCCAAAACTGGCTTTAAATGCTCCAAACAGCCCCAAACCACGCCGTGGACACACTGCCGTTTATTTTGAGAAAATGCCTCTTTCGCCGGCCGAAATCTGCTGACGTCCCAAACCAAATCGTGACTTTTCTTAAGGTCCGACCTGTCGCGTATTTTTGGCTCAAATTTTGACTTTTAAGGTCCGGACTGTCGCTTGGCTCACCTACAATTTTTTTAATTCTTCAAATGCTCCCAAAAAAAATGAACGCTGATTTGTCCACCTGGGAGGGTTTGGGGCTGTTTGGGGGCATTTCTAGCCAGTTTAGAGCATTTTTTTAATGTGGCTAAATTTTGAGACAAACGACAGGTCCGGATCTTACGAAAAGTTGGATTTTGGGACTTTGCACTTTTTGGCTTTTTCTGACAAAATAGGCAAAGATTTGTCCACCCGGGATGGTTTGGGTTTTTTTGGGGGGCATTTAAAGCCAGTTCGGAGTATTTTTAAAATTTGGTGAAATTTGAGCCAAACAACAGGTACGCACCTTATGAAATTTTTTATTTTGGGACCTTGCAGATTTTGGCCGAAAAGAGGCTTTTTCTCACAAAATAAGCGCAGATTTGTCCGCCCAGGATCTCTTGATTTTCCAAAACCCACCAACTAAAATCTCACTGTATGAGATGAGTGACGTAACAAATAGTCTGATTATCTTTTGCAGGTTATGAATCAGCCCATTGCTTGGACGTGACTGCTTTTCCCGCTCTCCTCTACTGCCCTCTCGTGGCCATGTTGAAACTTTGCCCACTGTGCAACAGGCTGAATAATGAATCAAATTAATTACCAAATCAATACCTAATCACTCTCCCACACCTTTTTTTTTACCGCCCCACTTTTACTAAGCCCCTCGCTGACAGTACCTCCGTTTACAAGGCACATTTTTCTGTTGTTATTGGTAATCATTACTACCACACAAGCAGCTGCCCGGTTACCCTCGTGAACCCACCCTTACCCCCTCCCCTTTAAATCCCTCAATTCTCGGAGGATTCATTCCCCAGTCGGCTGCATGTCTGCCTCAGCATCCATTATCTCGTCCCACCTCCGCCACGGCTCCTTGATTTACTGCAATGGCCTATAAAAGCCTGATGTATAGTCTTTCTGCTGCCTCCAGTCTGCCATCAGTGACTGAAGACAAAAATCATTGCCGTTTCATTTGACTGTTCTGTATAAGTGCAATCTATTTCGCTCAAGAGTTGTTTTTTTTCTTTTTTTAAATTTTCTTTTTTTTCTAGGTTTTTATTTAAGGTGAAAGAACAGAACAGAAACAAGGCACAGAGAGAGAGAGAATACACTTTTTACCATAGTCCTAAACATGTAGTCATCCAAAGTCTGTTGGATTTGTCCAATTTCAAATAAAGGTGTGACACTGCAGGTAGAGATATCAATTTGAAACATCTTGTGTATTTTTTCTTTTTTTACAATTTGTAATTTGACGTAATTGGGATTTTATGTGTATTTTATGTGTTTAAATGGCTGAAGTTGCACATATTTGAGACACATCAATCTGAAAATGGATAGAGCAAGCGTTAAATTACAGTGCAAGAACAAAAAAAATGTACAGAAGGGATTTTAGATATCTTTTTTTTTTCTTCAATTTTACTGGAGATTGGCGCAAAAATTCAAATTTTGCCCTACTTTTTTGAAACAACACTTTCATAAATTAGGCTTTGAATAAGATGTCAACAAATCCTTCTGTACGGTTCATCAAAATCTTGTTAAGCACAAGTTTGTAAAGTTTGTGTGAGGTGCTACTTTAAGCACTGATCTTCGTCTATGGAAGAAAACAGCCTTTGGTGTTACCATGTCCCATACAACATCTGGATGTGATTCGATTAAACCAAATAATAACATCTGCAGACTAAACAATGTCACTATTTCCAGGTGAAAGTCTTTGTTGAGAGAGCAAACTAACAAAAAGATTTTTTTTTTACCTTTTTACCTGTTTCAGCTTCAGTCTGAATTCACCTGCACAATAGAAGTTATGCAGGTGAATTTTAGCAGTGAGTGACAAAAACACGTCAATTGTGAAACATTACACTCTGATAACAAATATAAAAGTCGACAACTTTTGAACTTGATATCTAATAGAAGAAACTCAAGTAATCAGTTGTAGAAAACCAGAAAATGACAGGAACACTGCAGTCTACACTCAATTTATCACTGATCCAGACTTTGGGATCTCATGTCTTTTCTCTCCCTTAAAAAAATGTTCCTCAGCCCGTTTGTTAAGGAAATAAATAGTTGTGAGTTGAGTTTAAGTGTCCTGTATCTCCGCCTGCTGTTAGCAAACAAGCAAACTAAGCTCAGCACAGTCGGAGCAACAACGGAGAAACTACTTTCACTTTCCATTTTGCCATATAAAGTTAATTTGAGCTAAACAAAAGCTCTGCGGACAAAATTAGGCAAAAAAAAAGAAAAGACAAACATTTTATCAGTTAAGTCAGAGCATAACCTCGATAGGACGGTCCCAAAACACGTGATGGAAACATGGCCATTTTTAATATCATACTTCATGCTTTTATTGCACGCTTAGCTGTAGGGCGTCTGCTCCATCTTCTAAGTGGTGGCTCCTTTTGTGTTTTTATGTAAATTTGGCCTTCTCTGGCGTGCTCAAAGCTGGAGCAGATAATTGTTTATGATTATTCTGTGACATTTCCATATGGCCCTCGTACCTACGCTCGCCTCTCAAAACGCGAAATGATTTTTTGCTTTGAAAATAACGCCGTCAAATTGAGATCTCGCACAAACTGCCTTTCACGACTGTTGTTTCACCGAAGGGAGGCAGGGTGTATCCCGTAACACTTCTTATACGGAGAGCACTTTGATTTGGAATTAAGACTGTATCAAGCCCCTCCCCCATCCCAGAGCAGGATTATAGCAGGACCCTCTCCCCTTTCTTAGCCCTATCCTGCGTGTATTAAGGCTGGGTGGGAGTGGGAGGGGTGCTGGGGGGTTATGAGCCCCAGTGGAGATGATGACTGGGGCTAAATCATACTTACCCCTCACCCCCCCTAACCCCGTCCTTAGCAGAGGACACCCACGGCTTTCACCAGCGCAGACGGCAGGGTGTTTGCTCTTCCTCTTACTCCCCGTCCAATCGGCGGCTCCGTTTGCTCCTCTGTGGTACAACAGTGCAAGGAACCAAGGGTGATGGGGCTGTGTTTGGAGCAAATACAATACAGGCTAGACACTGCAGGTGAATAGGAAAACATTCAATTTAGAGTTATCACTTTGAAACTTCTTGTGTGGTTTACTTAAATGTATGCAAGAAAAAAAATTCATATATCGATAAGGCGATAAGTGTATAAAAATGGCCCAAACTACACATATTTGGGATATTACAATTTGACAAAGAGATAGGTTTAACTTCATTTTGTTGACAGATTAGATACAAAAAACCTGAGATTTTGGAGATCTCATTGAGCTTTAGAGTAAACAAGATCTCACTGTAAATTGGCGCATAAATCCAAATTTCATCCACATTTTTAGACTGAAATCTTAACTTAAAAAGAGAGCAACAAATCCCTCCGTACGATCTGCCAAACTCTTCTTAGAACTAGATTGTAAAGTTTGGTGTGTAAGTGCTACTTTAAGGGCTGATCTTTATGTCTCAATGGCAGAACATTTTATTTTGAAGTTACAACTTTCCTGTGACAAAGTGGGTTTTCTTTGTCCCCGTATTCACCTTTCATTTCATGCATTTGTTAATTTACCATATACAACCCTATAGTTAAACTTAAACCCGGTTTAGTGTTAGTTATCACACACAAAGTTCCTTTCAATATGCTTTTATTTTTACAACGTACTTTCATTCATTCCCCATACTTACCTGGCTTACCACATGGTCTGGTCAAAGAGGGGGCAGGCCTTATGGCAGCCATTTTTGTAACCTCAGGAGGGGTTATGGGCCAGACCATGTGGAGGGGGAAACTGCTGGAGTTACATTGGTTTTCAGTTTATTTCCGTGAGCTAATTTGAGTTTATTTGTGTTTATGATTTCTGTAAACCTTTATAAATGTTTTGGGGACTGGGGTCGTTTTGGCAAAGGTGCTTGGGAAAGGTAAAGATCGTGTAGTTCCCTCCAGAGAGAATGCACTTCCCCAGGGGAGGAGCCTTGCTAGATAAAAGAGGCCTCCAGAAGCCATTTAGGAGAGAGACTTCAGTGTAGTTGTGTGCATGTGTGTCGGATTTAATTGGAGTTACTTGTTTTCTGTTTCCGAAGTCTTATCGTTTAAAAACTCTTGTCTGGTACAAGACTTTGTGCATGTCTGCCTCCTACTTCGACCACTTCGGGCCAGCTTCCCCACATTTCTGTATAAATCAATGGATGAAAGTGGATTCAATGAAATAATAAAACACCTTTAAGTGCAAGGGAAAAGCTTACACATTTTGAGAACAAGCTGACCAGAAAATAAAAAAGTTCTATAAAATAATATACTATAGCAGTTTACCCGACACATGCATGAAAAACTACTTATTAGAGCATGTTGTGAATTGATGAGAGCAGACTTGATATGAACTTGTCACTCAAAAATGCACCCACTCAAGGCCCATAGTAGGATTAGAACACAAAACACCTGTGGGAGTTTCATCTTTAATTCATGTAGAAATATTGTTCCTTCTGATTTTTCCATTCTAAGATGGCTATCATATACACAAAAAGATTAAAGTGCGTATGCCAGATTTTTCTAATTTTGGCTTTACTGTACTGAAGTGTATTAATACACGTTGTAAATATAAGTTACAGTTTTACACCAATCAAGTAACCGTTTATGGAGAAAAATTGAAAGATTTTACAGGGAGTGAACAGATTGATGACATCACATAAGGGAGACAAAGGTCATGCATAACTTTCACAAAAGAAACAAACTTTTTGACCCTTTAAACATTGATTCAACAAAATAAAGTTGTTCACGTGTATTTTTATTTGTCAAATTAAAAAAATCTGTGACATTAGTTGAGTTTTTGCCCGATGTACAGGATAGTTTAGAAATGTCCTAGTGTGATGTCATTATTTACAATCAGAAAGTGAAATTAAAAACCTAAAAAAGTGCTAAACTGGGATACAATTTGTAAAGTATTTTAGCAAACTTAATGTATATATTTATCTGAACTGCATTTTAGTTAAATTAGAAGTCCAACCTGTCATAGGCACTTTAAATCACTTTAACATTTTAGGTGATTCAAATTAACCACGAAAATGTACGTTTTGAGGTACCGGTATTTTAAAAGAAAATCTAAATTTAAAATCGGCATTTGACAAATATTAAATCCGAACAACGAGGCAAAGTTGTTTTGTGTTCATACAGTCATGGAACTGTATGAATGAAGATCTCAAGTAAATGTCCAAGTATGAAAGTTCAATGATAGTAATGATAGTAAAAGTATGTTTGCTGAAGGAACTTAAGTTTATGTTCTACAAAAAACACAGGGATGCAGTCTGTAATATCCTTAGTAATAAGGAGGACGGACAACATTTAAAAGGTGATCTTTTCTTTTATATAAACCTTCAGTACCACACCAGGAACATGGTAACACATTACTTCTCTCATGCCCAAGTTACACTAACTTTTTAACCATCCTGCAGCGCCCCTACAGGACACCATTAGCATCTACTACATTCCTTCTCCCTTAAGCTATTACATTCCTAACGACCCATAAATCAAAACTTGTCGTACTGTCACTTTACCAACTATCCACCTTAACATTTAACTGTATAACTTCTTAACAATATTTAAGCAACTAATACACTCAATGTCATTTCTACTTCTTTTTTTTTTTTTTTAACATTTATAATCTTTCAAGTAGCTAGGTTTAGACACAGTCCGTTGAGAACGTCGTGCTGCTGCCACTGTTTGTTGCGACGATGCTTCTTGCACTGTCTCTGGGGAAGGAGTGTCCCTCACAGATGTCGTGGTATTATCCTGAACCTTTCCTTCAGAGGTAGAACTACTCCCCAATGACACCGGAAATTCTGGTACTACCACGGCTTCAGACGGTGACATGGGCACCGCAGGTAGCTCAGGGATGTTAAGTTCTGTTGACTCCTTGTTTTCAGCTCTTACAAGTACCTGGTCCACATGCCTTCTCACTATTGTTCCTCCTCCCAACATCACCTTGTAAGACACTGGACCTGTGACCTTAACAATGAACCCTGGGATCCATTTAGGTCCATAACTGAAGTTTCGTGTGATCACTGCATCTCCAATTTTGAAACTTCTCCCTGGTCCTTGCTTGTCATGATGTTTCTTTTGGATGTGCTGTTTCCTCACCACTTTGGTTCTGAGGTCAGGATGCACGAGATCTAATGTTGATCTTAATCTTCGGCCTTGTAACATTTCCGCAGGTGACAGCCCAGTGGTGGACTGAGGGGTAATGCGGTAGTTAAACAGCACTCTTGAAACCTTGGTATTGATGCTACCTTCACCAGCCTTTTTTAACATGGACTTAAATGTCTGGACTGCTCGCTCGGCGCAGCCGTTTGAAGAAGCATGGTAAGGAGCAGAGGTGATGTGTTCGATGCCATTCTTACTCAGGAATTCTTTAAACTCCACGCTCACAAAACACGAACCATTATCCGATACAATCGTCTCTGGTAATCCCTGGTTGCTGAAACTCTTCCGTAAACAATCAATCGTGGCAGCTGAAGTTGCTGAGGTTACCGGATAAGCATCCATCCATTTGGAATGGGCATCCATCAGAATCAAAAACATATGGCCCATAAAAGGTCCAGCATAATCTATGTGTAACCTCTGCCACGGTTTACTTGGCCACTCCCAAGGATGGAGTGGTGCAGGAGCTGGTAAATTACGCTGTAATTGGCACGTATTACACCCTTTTACCATTGCTTCTATGTCGGAGTCTAACTTTGGCCACCAAAAATAACTTCGTGCCAATGCTTTCATCCTAGTGATGCCGGGGTGACCATGATGCAGTTGGCGTAGTAATGCTCCTCGACCTGGTGGAGGAACCACCACGCGTGACCCCCACAAAACACAACCATCTTCCACGCTCAATTCCGTTTTTCTCACAGCGTACGGCTGAAAAGCTGGGTCGGAGTGCTGTGGAGGCCAGCCATGTTGGACAAACTGCCCTACTCGGGACAACACTGGGTCTTTGCGTGTCCACTGGCTCAGTTCTCTTGCCGACACGAGTGTTACGTCTTCCATCATCAGCACTCTGTCCTCTTGCTCTTTCTCAGTGGACGGCTGAGACACAGGTAGTCGACTTAAAGCATCTGCATTGCAGTGATGTTTCCCGGGCTTATAAACAATCTCATATTCATAAGCCCTCAAAGTTACAGCCCAACGTTGAATGCGGGGAGATGCCATTTGAGGCACTGCTTTCATCTCATTGAAAAGTGACAGTAACGGCTTGTGATCTGTGCAAATCACAAACTTCCTTCCATATAAATATTTATGGAAGCGCTTAATACCAAACAGCACGGCCAGACCTTCCTTGTCCAGTTGTGAATAATTGGATTCTGCTGCCGTAAGTGTCCTTGACATGAAACCAATGGGTCGCTCTTGTCCATCTGACATGCGATGTGACAACACTGCCCCTAGCCCGTACGGCGAGGCATCACAGGACAGTATTAAGTCTTTATGGCTGTCATAATGCACTAACACTTCCGACGACTGCATGAGTCTCTTGGACTCTTCAAACGCTCTCTCCTGCTCCTCCTGCCAACTCCACTGTATATCTTTCCATAACAGTTTATGTAAGGGAGCTAACAATGTCGACAGGTTTGGCAAGAATCTGTTGTAATAGTTTAGTAAGCCTAAGTAAGCTCTTAGTTCAGTGACATTGGTGGGTGCTGGGGCCTGTTCTATAGCCAGTACCTTGTTTGGCAGAGGATGGAGCCCCGAGGCATCCACTTTGTGTCCCAGGAATTCAGCATCTTGCTCCATGAAGGCACATTTGTTCCGCTTCAGCCGCAGACCAGCCTCTTGTAGCCTCCTTAGAACCTCGTTCAGGGTCTCCAGGTGCTCAAAGTCATTTCGACCCAGTCAGCAAGATGTCATCTAAGTACACACCGCCACATTAGGGATTCCCGCCACCAGACCTTCCATCAACCTTTGAAAGATGGCTGGACTGGAGGAAACACCAAAGGGTAGGCGATTCACCTGAAAAAGTCCTTTGTGTGTGTTGATGGTGACATATGGCTTTGATGCCTCATCAAGAGTGACTTGTTGATACGCGTGACTGAGGTCCAGTTTACTGAACTTCTCCCCTCCAGTCAGCTTTTCAAATAAGTCCTCCAACTTGGGTATTGGGTACTGTTCTAGCTTGGAGACTTGATTCACTGTGAGCTTGTAATCACCACAAATGCGTGCTGTACTGTCAGGCTTTAATACTGGCACTATTGGTGTAGCCCATTCTGAAAACTTCACTGGCTCAATAATGCCCTGCTTTGTGAGCCTCTCCAGCTCTGCCTCTACTTTCTTTCTCATGGCAAATGGTACTCGCCTAGGCTTGTAAAACTTTGGAGTCACGTTTTCTTTGATGTATATTTTTGCTGGCGGGCCTCTCCAGGTCCCCAGTTCCTCTTTGAAAACCTCTTCGTTTTGCTGCAGCACACTCCTCAAGGTCAGCTGAGCTTGTTCCATCTTATGGACATGTACACAGTTCATATCCAACTCTTTTAGCCAACCACGACCTAGCAGGTTTGGTCCACTACCTGCCACGACTACTACTGGTAACTGTTTGACTTTGTCTTTGTACGTTACAGTTACATTTGCCATCCCTAGTGTGGAGACTCTTTCACCTGTATATGTTTTCAAAGTCAATGAGCAGTCTTGCAGCTCCTGTGCCTTCCCAGCAGTCCATAACTTGCCATATTCAGTTTTTGTCAAAATTGTCACACTACAACCTGTATCCACCTCAAACTTGACTGTGTTCCCATTTATGTCTAGCTGTGTGGTGATCGGGTCTACTTTTGCCATTTTTGAATCTTTTACGTTGTGCAGTGTAAACACTTCTTCCTCACTGGATTGTGGATCTGATGACTCACTCATGTGATGTGTGTACTGCTTTCTTTCTTTCCAGCTTCCCTTTTTGTTCTTTATGAAAGACTAAGTCTTTCCTCCCCCCTTCTTCTGCTGGTCAGTAGGGGGCCCGGACCTGCACATCTTCTTCACATGGCCCTTTTTTCCACATCCATGACATTTCTCGTCTAGAAAACGACAGTCCCGTGGCAAGTGGTCACCTCCACACCTATAACAGGTTATCTGACCACCCTTGTCATGCCGTTTATGTTCCATTTTCACCTTATGCACCGTCATTGATGTCGTTCCTTTACTTCCGGCACTGTCCGGCATCTTTGGTTGTAAATCCCGTATATCCTTATTCGCTGTCTCAATAGCCTGCGCTAGTTTCAAAGCTTTTTCAAAGGTTAGCTCTGGCTCCGCCAACAGTCTCCGTTGTATCTGCGGTCATCCAGCGATGCCGCTGCGAGCCTATCACGCAGCATCTCCTTGAGTTTGTCACCGTAGTTGCAATGCTGCGCCAACTCCCTTAGTACCGCCACATACTCCATCACAGTCTCATTCGCCGCTCTAGTCCTCGAATTAAATTTAAATCTTTGGACTATTTCACTCGGCTTTGGATTGTAATGTGACTGAAGCAGATTAGTCAACTCTGTGAATGATTTATCACCTGGTTTGTCGGGGCTTAATAAGTTTCTCATCAAACTATATGTCTTGCTGCCTACTGAGCTCAACAATATGGCCCGCTTCCTTCCTGCGTCCGTAATCATATTTGCATCAAAAAAGTGCTCCAAAACTTCACAATATTCCTCCCAAGTCTGCGTGTGGCTCTCAAATGCCGTAAGCGTCCCCACCATGGACATAGCCATACCGCCGCCAGTTCTAGCTTCCTCGCTGTCAGACATTAGCCGGGAAACCGCGTCGTAGAACTCTCAAGCTGTTTTCTTCTCTACCAGCGTCTTCCGAGCTCTCCAGTTTTCCTCGTCGCCAAATGTAATATCCTTAGTAATAAGGAGGACGGACAACATTTAAAAGGTGATCTTTTCTTTTATATAAACCTTCAGTACCACACCAGGAACATGGTAACACATTACTTCTCTCATGCCCAAGTTACACTAACTTTTTAACCATCCTGCAGCGCCCCTACAGGACACCATTAGCATCTACACCATTTATTCTGTATACTGAAGCTTAATAAAGTAAGTAGTAAATGATTTGTATACTGAAACTTAGTAGAGCGAGGGGATTATTATTCATCATCATATTAATCTATCTCATCAGTTTCAAAGGGATTTTAACACAATGCTTTGATAACCTTTTGCTTTTGAAAAGGAAAACTTCTTTGACACTTTTCCTCTAAATTCATCCAAAGGGGGTTAAATCTTTCAATTAATTCCAGCAGACTCCTTTCTCAAACAGTGCTGCATTATTTATGTACCACCGCCGCCACCAGATTATGGTTTGACGCGCACTGTTTACATCCAAGATTTGAATGTAATCCCGGGGGATGATCTCGTCTCATGTTTGGACTGACACATGGCAAAGGCAGAGTAATTAGTGTGGTGCCCTTTTGATACAGGCCAGATGAAACACAGACAGCCAGTTAACATACGGCATCAGTCAGACCAGGCATTATACCAACCACTGCTGCTTCACTTCATCTGCTCATACACACAATTCATAGGAAGTAATATTGACTAAGTACAGTGCAATTATGATACAACATAATGTTAAATAGAGTTGCATGATTTGGGAAAAATATTTAGTTGCGTTTTTTCTGGCCAGTATTGCGATTTGTGTTTTTAATAATCTTCAAAGTTTACAAATTTCAGAATGTTTTTGTCGCTTTTTGTCATGTTTCAGTCGCTATTAGACACGTTTTTGTCACTTATTTCAGAACATATGTTAACAAATCTAAACCACAGAATTAGCAGTTTTTTATGCTGAATAAAACAGGGTGTTTTGTTGTTGTTGGAGGAAGTTACAACTGCAGCCATTGTAATTTTCTCACTGTGCCTATTCAAATTGCTATTTATTCATTTTAAACTGCAATATTGATCTAAAATTACAAAACAGGATTATTCAAACATCCAAATACAATTTTGAGTAAACTAATGATGAGGAAATACTGGTTAAAAGTAGGGATGCACCCATACCGATACCAGTATCGGTTATCTGCTCGATACCCGGTGCTAGTACTCGTCATCACTAAAGAGAACCCGATATTGGCGCTCGATACCTCTTATGGTAATTTTACGGCAGCTCACGTCAGTTTTTGCTCACTTACGGCGCGTCTCAATGCTGTCGTGACATCCTTGCAGCTGCAGTCGGAGAGCGGCGGGTGCGAGAAGCGGGAGGAGCTGAGATGTCAGCCGTGTGGCAGCTTTTCAAAGTGAAGGAGAGGGACTAAAGTCATGTTTTCGTTAGCGTGATACAGCGCAGAGCGGGACGGTCCGAGGTGTTTCCACTTAACAAAAGTGAACCGTACCGCCCTGTTTGAGGGTCCGAAGGGGGCCGAGAGAGGTACTAGCTCTAGCTTGGCACTACGCCAACTCTATCCAAACATATTTCATATAGAGATGTCAAAACGTGGCGTAGAAGCTTTGCAGAAAAGTGAAATAAAAGCAGAATAAGCTGTTAAGCTGTTAATGTTGATTCTTCAATAACTATTGCTTAGTTTTTGTGAAAATTAAAGAAAAAATAAAAAGCATTTTCAAATGTAACTTGAGTGGAGTTTTAATTTTAAGAATGATATCGGTACTCGGCATCGACAAGTACTCAAAATGAAGTACTCATACTCGTGGCATTGGTGCATCCCTAGTTAAAAGCTCATTAAAGTTGATTTTCCGTAATATGTGCCCTTTAAATGTTGAAAGGCTGATGTACTTTAAAAAGTACACAAAAAAGTCTGTGGCAACAAAGACAACGTTCGTGCAGTATATAGAGCAGCCTGATCTTGACCAAGGTGACAGACGAGTCAATAGAAAAATACAATCATGTTTCTATGGTATCCGGAAGGAATCCAGAGACTGAATATTGGATTTGTGGAATGACTAAATTGCTCCAAGTAAATGCAAGTGTCAATCAAAGCTGACAAATGTACCAATAATATGCTTTCTCACACAAGTTCAGCTTATTGGATGTGATTAAAAGGGAACAACCACATACAACCAATGTCTGTCCATTATAAACCTATGGACAAAGCTATGGGAACACAATAGCTCCATCTTTACAGTTTGACCCTAATAACAGTGAGACAGACTGAAAAAGGTCTTCGCAGTGATAACCTCTTATGCTTGACTTCACCCTGCAAGTGATGTTACACAATGGAGGAAATGGAGTACGTCTGCCATGGGATTTTCATATTGTGCACTGCCGAAAACCAAAACAAATCCACAGCAATTCTATTCAGAATCCCATCTTTGTTATTGCAAAAAAGAGAGAGAAAAAAAAGATACGCAATGGTTTAACTTTTCAGTGTTATTATTGATTCTTTTTGCCAGC